>JAOEHY010049981.1:0-18410 GCA_025447955.1 Psilopsiagon aurifrons
CTCCAGGAGCAAAGGGAAGAAAAAGGGGGAAGTGAGTGAACAAACTGCGTGGCTGATTTATGGCTTAAACCACGACAAATTCTTTAGCTCTGAAGTTTTAGTTCAGCTTACATGTACATGTACATGTTTCCGCTACAACCAATGTACTCCAAGTTGACTATTGAGGAGTTTTCTGGAAATCACATCAGTGTTTTTAAAATTAGCTTTCTTTCCCTTAGCATTTCAAAAGCAGCATATAAAAAACAGGCAACAACAACAACAAAAGTTGGAAAAAAAAGTTGTCAAAGTGCTCCTTCTGTGGCAGTCCTTTAAAAAGCCACAGACTCTCCAGTATGTGGAGAATCAGTACGTTCAAGTAGAGGTTCTTCAGCTCATGAAGCTAATTCAGCTTACTGCTAGTTAAGGGAAGAGAAGGAAAAAGGGGTCTGCAGTTGGGAAGGGTGGTTTCCGTCCTGTTTCTCACTTCTCTGCTCTATGCAATGTAGGCACCTGGCAGACCCTCATGCTCTTGTGCCCTGCCCAGCAGTGACCAATGCACAGGACTTGGAGCTCTCTCTTGGCCCAGGACACCAGGTGAGAGGCAGGGAGAGTTGTCACCCAGCAGGGACCTGGGAGTCTACCTCATATACTGGAAAAGAAAAATATCAGATGTCTTTGTGAAACTGGAGTAGTATAATCTGACCTCACATAGTCTACCACGGTCCAGCAAATTGAGTGCAATCATGCTTTGCCTGTACCTGATACTTCTGCTCAGTTATGCAAATTTAGATTAATGGGTCCAGTTGTATTATGCTGTACATTAAGATTACTTCAACTGCACATAAGACTTTAATAGCCAGTCTTTTCCACTTCCTCCTATTTCTCTTCACCAGTCTTCATCCTATAATAATCTACCACATAAACCACAGACCACATCAATTTCTTCTACTACAAATGAACTGTACTGCAGATCATTTTCTGAAAACACTGACACCAATGCAATTACACGGACATGATCTGCTACTTTAAGATCTCATCTGAAATCATAACAAAGGCATCTATTACAGGAAAAGACTGTTTTACCATTGCTTTTACAGTGTTGCATACAGAACAATTTCAGTTATGCACTGGAATTAGCTCTTCTCCATTTTATCACCAGTGCCTCATGGCCTCGCTGCAGGTTGCATAACACAGTCCTGCTCTCTATCTTATTTTAACCATCTCATACAGTGAAAAATAGTTGGGTGACTCTTTCCAAATCGTGCTGCTCATAGCTGAAATTTTCACCACGAAACTTAAAAACTTATTACAGGTGGAAGTAGCACCTTTTTGAGAAAAAGAAGCAAGTTACAATTTAAGATGAAAAAGAGTATGACTAATTTTGTTTAAAATTTTCACTAATTTTCACTGGCAGCAGGATGCTTTATCTAACGTATATAGTCCCAATGTCAGGCTTGTGAAATAAATTGCCATGAGTGCAAAACCTCATGTTTACTGCTTTTCTAGCTTCATTGGAGATCTGAATTACAGTTTACCACTGAAAAAAAATTAATTAATACTATTTCCCAACATGTGAACAATAGGTCCACTAAAGTCTCCACTAGGTAAATAGTGGAGACTATGTTGTAAGTATTTATATCTTTCATGCTTACCTTCCTCTCCCTGTATCACAAGATTATTTAAAATTAACTCTGCCAAAAATGAAACAAACTATTCTGAGGCACTGAAATTGTGTTAGAGCTAAAGACAAATTAAGTGGAAATGAGAAAAAATCAGCCAGCAACTGAAAAACTCCAATGAAGATATTAGATTTTTCTTTTTAAAAGCTGCAAAATAGTAATTAATGGAGACTACAGGGTGTATTTCTAGAACACGTAGTTGGACTCTGAAAGATAAGCACTGATCAAACAGATGTGTAACAAGCCTGAAGTACTGAATTGGTCAGCCTTGCAAAGATAGTTTTGCTATTGTGCATGCAGATACAGGATGCCAGCAGCCTTTTTTTTTTTTTTTTTTTTAAAGACTAAGTTAATTAAAAAAGAACATGCAGAATTTCTGAATATAGGGCACTTTTAAATGCTTAAATATCTTAATGAAGGAAGAACCTATTTTTTTCTAAATGAATGCTTTTAAAACTGCAGCTAATAAAAGGAAAAGATCTCAAGGTGCAAAATGTAAATTAACAGTCATTTCAGAAGGCTAATTTTAGGTAAGTGACACTCATTAAGACAAACTGAAATCATGACACTATAAGTCAGGGAAGCTTCTTATGCTTAAGAAGTCATGCCTTAGATTGTCCTTCTCATTCACTCTTAACATCTTTACAGGATTTTTCCTTGTGAAATACAGATGCTAAAAGGCTTCATGTAACATTACAGGGTTTTCTGCAAAGCCACTGGAAGCAGAAAAGTGATGCCAGCAATTGTGCAATCTTGGATTGCAGAATGTGAATGTCTCAATTGGGCTACTGGACCAGAAAGATGAGCCCATTTTTAATTGTGTCACTTCTAATACATTATGGCAGTAAAGAACAAATGAACAGCTTATTTCCCACAGACATTTTCAAAGCCTTAGAGACTGCCATTCGAACCATTCTTTAATTACCTCTGGCACAGACTTCAGAAAGCTCTATTAGCCAAAAGTGAGAATATAAATGAAATTTCGCTCTGGTCCAATAGCAATACTTACGATGCTCCTAAAATGTAAGAGTCAACTTTATGCAGTCCATAATGTTCATGGAACCATAGACCATAGAATGGCTAGGGTTGGAAGGGACCTTAAAGATCATCTAGTTCCAATTTGGCTGCCATGGGCAGGGACACCCTCCACTAGACCTGGTTTCTCAAAGCCTTGTCCAACCTGCCCTTGAGTATGTACAGGGAAGGGGCAGCCACAGGTTCTCTGGGCAACCTGTGTCAGTGTCTCACCATCCTCATAGTGATGAATTTTTTCCTAATGTATAATCTAAATCTACTTTCTTTCAGCTTAAAGTCATTCTTCCTTGTCCTATCACTACACGTCCTTGTAAATAGTCCCTCTCCAGATTTCCTGTAGGCCCCTTTTAGGTATCAGAAGGCTGATATCAGCTTTCCCTGTAACTTTTCTTCTCCAAGCTGAACATGCTCAGAGTGTCTTCACCAGAGGTACTCCAGCCTTCTCTTTAATGCATTTCTTATTAACATTTTCCCTTGTCCTGGTTTTCATTCTTTCCCATCCCTATAATAACAGATTGTGCTTCATCTTTAACTGTAGGTATTTCCTAAGGCAATAAATAAAAGACCTTGGTAGCTTTAACCTCCAGTACTGATGCAGGCAAAACTCTCACTAGTGACCATGCGGCTATGTAGTTACACATGAACAAGGGTTTTGGGATTATGCAGCAAACACAATAAACTATATAAGCATATGAAGGAAGTGCGGTGTTTATCCTATAACATGTAAAAGAAAGTAAGTATGCTGCATTATCAGGCTTCTTTAACCAACAGTCTTCCAACTGCATTTCTTAGGCTCCCTTGGCGGTACTGAGGGCTCTAACTTTTCCCACATGAAAGTAATAATAAACCAATGGCCTGTTTTTCATCAGAAAGCTAAAGGACTGAATGCTGCTTGTGCTCCGGCTGTTTCTCTTTACGTTCTGTTAGTGAGTGAACTGTATGTCAAATAAGTTCAAAATCCATGGCTGGAGTAGCTTGGTGCATAAGAGCTTGTGCTCAGTGTTTCAGTTTGAAGCCAAGATTGATGAACAATCTTTAAAGACTCCTATTAGGTCAATCTAGTTCTCTGGCATGAAAGGACATTTCTTTAGGTGAGGACATTTCTAAATCAGATAAATAATTTTTTGAAAAATACATCTGTGCTCTTTTAAGACTAAAATATCACTTATTTTGGAAACTATTTTCTATCTTTAAGCAGACAGAGTACATCTTTAAAAGTACTCTTAAAGAAAAAATATGTTTAGTACTATTCTGCTGACTTTCAATTATTTTTACGTAACATTTGTCCTGTCTCTCTCCTTTTTCTGTTCCATAAAATTTAAAATAAATCAGACATAATGTGCTGTCTGTTCCATTACAGTGTATTATCACCAAAATGTTTGGAATTGCAAATTAGGTATTTGCACTGGATATTTACATTCTTCCTTTGCTATTCCCCATAATTTTCTGCATTTTAATAAAACAGAATGCCCTGATTATTTTCCCTGAAATACTGTTTCAGGCTCCCTGTTTGTCTGGGAAGGGGAAGAGGTGAAAACTATTTTGGCTGTCAGATTCATTGGATGCAATTGTGTATTAGAGACCCTATCCATTCCAGTTTGTCTTTAACGGCTGCCAGGCTCACAATCTGATGAACCGTGGATTTACTCTGCATTTGTTGGCAAGGTAACCTTTCCATGTGCTGTATTTGAGTGTTCCATTGTGCATAAAGAAACCCAACACTGTATTTCCATGAGAAAATTACTGTAAAGCACTTGTTATACCAGCTTTCACCAGGCATGGTGTTTCACATAGACTTGGAAGGCGTCCAGCTAAATTAATTCCTGTCAGAAAAAAGTTTTGTTTTGGTAACATAATTACAATCTTTAACAATGAATAATAATAGGATCTAAGCTCAGTAGTCAAATAAAGCTTACAGTGATCCAGCATTACGCAAGTGAACTAAATTTAGCCTTCAAAGGGTACATATCACCCACTCGAACAAAGCACCTAGAAGTGTACCTGCAGTCATACATTCAAGGATAGAAGCTGACCATTTGGTGTTCAACCCAGTCACCTGATAAAAGTGTAAAATAAACAACCTCCAAACAAAACTGCGATTTTATGCACCATTATAGTCAGGTTCACTGACAAACAGGAAAGTGAGCAAATGGGAGGAGTTAAGTAAAAATTAAATCAGTTTTATATGAACAGTGATCAATAGGGATTATCACAGCTCTGCCGCTATACTTCATGAATAGCAATACACCCTCCTACTAACACAGTAGACACACTTCTGGCAATACACAGATAACATTTTGTTAGGGGAACAACTACTGATGCTTTTTGACGTAAGTAGATAGCAGGCAATATATTCCTGCCATTTTTGCTTCTAACACTTCTATTAAGGTACAGATGCATTCAGGATCTTCATGCCTAGCTAACATGACTGGGCAAGCAGACTCTCATTTAGGAACTGGGCAGTGCTTCACATGTGTTTCTATTAGACTGCAGGAAAGAGGTAGTGTGTTAACAAAGATGATAAACTACAAAAAATTCTTCAAAAGGTTACTGCCACTAGTTTGTTAAACAGAATTTCCATGGAAAAGTAGTCCTTGCTTGCTTAGGGACATGCACAAAGGCAGATATTGGATTTGATGCAAGCCAGAAAATAAACTTCATCATGAACTACATATACTGCATAAAACCAAGATTGACTTATAAAGGTATCTTACATTTGAAAGTATCTCATAGAACACAGTAAATGCAAACTATGGCATCACTATCTGCATTATGTTGTGTTGAACAATACATATTCTGATTATTATACTACATCCATCTCTCAAAACTTAGAATATCCTCCTCAGTTCCAGTCTACTTATAGTCTTGATACAATTAGGCTGCTATCCTGCTGTGTTTGAGGCAAGTAAGTTCCATTTGGCAAAACCAGATGACTAAAACAGCCCCCAGGTAGATCTGCTCGGATTGCTGCTGTCTTGTGTTTGGGAAGCTCAACTGCCCCCCACTTCTCAGCTCAGCTCAGCACCAGCTCCCCTTCCCACTTAAGACTTGTACCTTAAAGCAACTATTGATGCTTACCTGCTTCCCCCAGATGGGCACCATCTTTTTCCCAGCTCCAGACTTGCTCAGTACTGGTCTGCCAGAACTGTAACCAGAAATTTCACCTACAGTCTCATCTGTGGTGAGGAGTCTCAGCAGGAAACAGCTTTGCGCACCCTGTGACTGACTGAAAGATGCATCTTTTACCAGTTTATGCTTTGTAGTGGGTTCCTAATCCAAAGAATATGAAAGACTGTGCATGCTCCTTTTAACTGCAAAAGTAACTTCTCAGTTACTAGGAAACAGTTAAGACACTTTTGTTCATCTTTAGCAAAGGCAAAACCTTTGCATTTCCAGCAGACTGGGCTACTGAAAGTGATAGAGGTTTGAGTCTTTGGGAAGTTCATCAGCTCAATGCCACAAACTGGAATTCCTAACTCACTGATATCTTGAAACATAGGTTTTAATGGCTGCAACAACAAATACTCTATCAGGTTGCTTCCCTTATTTTGATAAATCTCACCCCACATGTATCTCTGTGTTTAACAGTAGTTTGGATTTTTTTTCTTTACCATGACAAGAACTACAATATAAATATTTACACAAATAATAAGTATCAATTACCATAAACCCTTTTTCCAACTGCAACTAATTCCTAGAAGGGATCAGAATGCACCTGGAAGACATACTTGACATAAGATGATGACCGTAGGTTAGTGATCTACCTCAAACAAAAGCTTTGCTTCTGGATTTCTTTTGGCAAAGACAAAGAGGACCCAAAACTGATGATATTGGAACAACTCAAGATTTCTTTACAGGATATATTAAAAAAGCTACCACTATCAATAATGTAGTAGTATTAGAAGAGTAGAAAAAAAAAAAAAGAAGAAATTTTTCCAGATCTTTTCAAACCATACCAAAAGTAAAATGGGCATGTCAAAGAAGGAACACAAAAGAAGCAGCTCCTTCTGAAAAGCACATCTGTGCCACTTGCCACTGACATAATAGTGATGGGAACCAGTTTCACTGACTTATTTCTTATGCTACAGCGAGCAAATCAGCTTGTCTCCCTGCTTCCATTTGTTCCTCAGTAAGCTGGGGATACCATTACTTGAAAACCTTAAAGACAGGAAGCATAGTGTCTAAAGTGTATGAAATTAGTTATGCAATTTTAACTGAATTATTAATAATTTATACTTCACTAACTCAAAGGACCACTGTCTGAAGCCAGAACCTAGCTGTTGCAGGCACTTTACACAGCAATACAGGGACTCAGAGCTCAAAGCAGTCTAGACAGTGAGTAGGTGGAAACACAAGCAAAGGCAGAACGTGAACACAAGGTTGGACAGCAGCACCAAAATGAATCTTAGAACTCAATTACCATCTTTTTCCACTAATGATGGATTATAAAAATGTTATTTTGTAATCTGACTTTTTTTCCCCAACAGTCATAGCCTGTTTTGAGCCACAACTCTTATCTCCCTAAGCCTCTCTTGGATATATTTCAGCTCTCACATTTTCTTTCGATTGCATCTTGCATTCTTCTTGTCAGTCATTGTGTATCTCACAACTATTTGTTGTGATAGCCACATCTCCCCAAAGTTTATTTCTAACTGGCCCTCATGTACCACATAGTTTGACTTTGGATTCCTAATAGCTCAGCGCTAATATGTTACAGAAGATCTTAAATTAGACAAAGGCCTGGGGTTACAGCCACTTTTAAGGGCCTTCTGTTTCCTTCAGTCTTCCTTCTTATCAGAACAAGTACAGAGTATATTGGACATTTTTCCTCTCTGGTCAGAACTGATAGGACTCAAGGCAATGAACACCCACTGAAATATAGTTAAACACAAGAAAAAAACCTTACTGTGTTTGAAGAGTGGAATGGGTTTTTCAGAGAGATTGTACAGCATCTATCCTTGAATATATTAAAATTCTGACTACCCACTGACCTAAGAAATCTGCTGTAGCTCATCCTGTTTGAGCAGGAGGTTAAACTAGATCATCTTCATTAGGGACTGTAGTGAAAGGGCAAGGGGTAATGGGTTAAAACTTAAACAGGGGAAGTTTAGATTGGATATAGGCAGGAAGCTCTTTACTGTGAGGGTAGCGAGGCACTGGAATGGGTTGGCCAAGGAAGCTGTGAATGCTCCACCCCTGGTAGTGTTCAAGGCCAGGCTGGACAGAGCCTTGTGTGACATGTTTTAGTGTGAGGTATCCCTGCCCATGGCAGGGGGGTTGGAACTAGATGATTTTAAGGTCCTTTCCAACCCTAACTATTCTATGATTCTATGATCCTATGATCTCCAGAGATCCCTTCCAGTCGCAACATTTCTTGTTCTGTGATTCCACAAAAGCAAATTTTTTTTCTTATTTTTTGTTCATTGATGCTTACTCTGCAAAGTGTCTTCATTTCAACAGCTTGGCACAGGGTTTGTGAAACATTCAGGCTTTGGAGTGACTGTCACAGATTTGCATAGACATAACTAGTGATGTGATTAATAAGGGCGTGATACAGTTTGCAAGGGGATAAGAGCTCTTATATGCCATCACATGGAATCACTTCCCTAGTAAAACAAAGCTTCTCATCTGCTGATGCGAAGAAAACCATATAGCACAGTAAGAAGAGCTGTAACTTATAGAAGACTTCAGGCCATGTAGCTGATTTTCCTTCTTTTCCTATTTCCTTCTTTTCTTAGAGCCCGTCTTTATTTTTGGGGTCACGCTGAGTATGCACAATATATTTTATTGTATTCTTTTCCAGAGGTCACTGACTTACTTGTTTGGATAAAGCAAGAAATCATCCTGACATGATGGAGAATCTCTGAGAGACCAAATGTCTTGGAATGAAGAGTAGCCCATAAGGAAGTAGCCACATTACAGCCTCAGAAATTTAGCCATAGTGGATCTTTCAAGGAAGAAACGTTCACTGATGGTTTATGGTAGAAGGAGCAACACAGGGCTAATGCTTTCACTGAGGTACAGGCAGTGGCTATCAGGAGTGCAAGGTTACTCCACCATGGATCCGACTAGGGGTATGTTGTTACCACAGCAAAATGCCTGACAGTAGGCAGAAGTACAAAGCAAGATTCAGGTTTGCAAACTCAGGTATTAATAGTCTTGTAATCACTGAAATAAAAGTAAAGCATGAGCCTGAATCCAGCAGTAAGCCATGCTAACCTTTATGATGGTTTATCTTTAGCAGTCATATTAGTTAGCAGAAAGCTAGCTTATATACATCAGCATGAGTTGAGTCAGCCTTTTTATTGCAGCACGCAAAAATGTAGAGCCAAGACATCTTAACTACAGTTCAGCAATTTTCATGAACTTTTTCTTCCAATGCTTACCAGGAATAAAAGCCAGCTCTAAGCCTGGGGCTAAAACAGGTAAGTTTGTATCATATAAGACACCTCAAAATTGCACATTTACTTCAATACCTTGCTTCAATTTGCCCTTAAAAAGCTATTCCTTACTAGACGATACTTTAGAGAGAATTAAAATAAACAAATAAATAGATATTTTTTTTGCCAGAGATATTTGAAAGGAAGTAAAATGTAAGTGTCAAGCTACATGTACAAGGCTCTCTGCCGTCACTCCCTTGCATTCTCTATATTCAAATGCCTGACATTACAAGTTTCTCTGTTAGTACTGGAGTTCTTGTTTCTAGGTCAAAGAACCTGGACAATGTAGAGCACTTGGAGACAGTCTGCAGTGTAGCAGAGCTTTGCATTTGAAACAATTATCTGAGTTTTCTTTGTTGGTTAAATGAGATCCTACTCATCACCAGACTTTTTTAAAATCTCAGCACATTATTAGGGTGAAGAATGACTGACAAGTTTGGTTGTGGGGATTACAGCCATTTTATGTATGTGACAGATCAGAACCACTGGGGAAACAAAAAAGGAAAAAAGTAGGTGCTTAGAGAAGGGTATCCCACAGCCTAAATGAGAGCGGGGTTCTGATCACTACTCTGCTCAGTGATAGCCTTTCCCTTTTCACTCAAATTACAGAATCTCATCTTCCCCTTGGTTATTTAAAATAATGAGCCCCGAATTTTTGCAAGAGAGCCATGAATGGAACTCTTTGTATCCACTTTTTCAAAGTATAAGAACAATTTAGAGACTACACTAGGCAAAAATAAAACTCCATCAAGCATTCTGCAGAAAACATAAAGGAGTTCAGCTGTAGATTTTATGCTGCAAATAGTTATAAGCTTTTATCTCACTGCCAAAAAGATGTAGTAGGAGTCTGCAATACTCAGTTTTGAAGAAATGTAAGTCATTAATAATTGTATGTTTTCAAGCAAAGAGAGGAAAATTCTGCTAAAGCAGAATAAAAATTCTGAACTCCTGTTTATTGTACAAAGCACCTTCTACATCACTACACAGCTGCATTACTATTATTATAAAATTAACTGTGATTGAGTTGTGGAGATCCAGTACGCTAAGTACACATTTTACCCTCATGAATTTAAGTATGGTTCAATCCCTAGTCATAGTATTCCTATTTTTTCTTTGTCTGAGTATTAAAAAAGTAGCATCTCCCAGGGCAGATAACAGAGTAAATGCAATTTGTCCATCGTAACAGCTCTCTTCTAGTCATTGAAACTGCAACACATAGACTCTCTCTGGAAATGAAAAGCAAAGTACAAACAGTAAATAACATTACTGCAGTACATTACTGGTGGATAAATAAAAAAAACTGGATCTTTGAGTTTCCTTCCATATGACTAGCAATTTCAACAAAACCAGCCTTTGGAGCCTCATGATGCCAACAGAACCAGTACCCTCATCAATTCATTCATAATCCTCCCAATGCCATATTTTATTTTAGCTTTCACTGAAATTAAGCAAGCCTCCAACCTCTTTTCGTGTGGATAATAGCTATAAAACACCATCTGATTATTAAACTGAAAAACACATAGATGATTTTTCTAGAAATTTGCATTATTTAAGCCTAGCTTTAGAAACAAAACCCCAATCAAACATTCCCTTCCTCTCGAAAGGCACTAATCAAACACAAAAGACCCCAAAAGTTTCCTGATTTCAAGACATACAACATGAACATTTAGACTGCTAATGAGTTTCTGAAGTGAGTCCCCATATTACTTTCCTCACTAGTTTGGTATACTCAGCTTCAGGGAGTATGAATTAGATTCCCAGCTTCAGTGAGTATAAATCAGATGCCTTTTGGAAAACACTACATGGGAAGACCTTTTCTTTGCGGTTTCCAAATGCATGCCAGTTACAAGTGGTGGCTCAGGCTTGATGAATGGGCTGTACCAACATGAAGTCCTTCAGGACCCAATACACAGTGCATGTGCCAATAGATGGTCTTCAAACATTACACTGCCACAACAAACAAAAAAATAAATGTGAAGGTGAGACTCTTAGTTATGTGATTTAGTGGTGGACTTGGCAGTCCTGGGGTAAAGGTTGGACTTGACTTGATGATCTTAAAGGTCTCTTCCAACCTAGTTGATTCGATGATTGTATGATAGATATTTTTTATTCAGTTTGGATACCTAGATCTTACTTGTTACCACATATCAGATTTGAGATGCATCACATGTAAAATCTCATTCCAGAAAAATTACTCACCTGGATCAGACACTCCCCTTCACAACAGACATCTCAAGTTACTTATAGTATTACTGAGGACTAAACTATTTTCTGGAGCACAAGTACAGAAGGTTCCTAGAGACTTACAACTGTGACTGTCCCTAACAAATCTCATGTTTTTAGAAGAAAATCAATCCAAACACCTCTCTAAACACATGAATAAACAAAAACATCTCAAATATGAAAAGTATTTCAGAACATAATGACATATTTTAGTCATGCATTATAATGGCCAGATGAAAATATTTAAGCCGTCTTGCAAGCAAAGTATTTAATTATCAAATACACTTTAAATCTCAGATGTTTTATTTCTGCAGCTAGCAGAACCTATAATAATTATTGTTATATATTGTGTTATACATTGTGCAAATGTTCAGCAGCACAATCTCTTGCACGAAATACCCATTTAGACATCAGTAATGGCTGACTGAAAGGATAAGACAGCAAAGTGGAAATGATGTAAGAACTTTACAGGTCATAGCAAACCAACATTTAGAACATGAAAAGGAACTAAAAATCAGAACTGGAAAACACCTATGAAATTGACATGAAAAAGCCTCATTTCCCTTAATTAGAAGTTATCCATGCTGGCATCAGAAGACAGACCATACTACCATGATACGGATTTTAAAGTCAGAAGCATAATCGGCCTGAGAATTCAAGCCAATAAAGATGGCAGCTGAAAAAATACAGAGAAAACAACTCTGTGGATCTCTTGCTTATGCAAAGCAGTCATATCATTTACCAGCTATAAGCAAGCACTTTTACCCTTAAGAAAGTGTAACCATAAAAATTCTTCACTAGCTGAATGCTCAGAAATTGGACTCAGTAAGTTTACAAAGTATATGTATCTCCACTTAGTAAGGAAGGATCAAAGAACAATAGTTAGCTAGAAAAGTTTCTAAATGTATTTTATAAAAACTGATCAAGTGACATCTTTACACAAATAAGCATTCTGACCCACCAAGTACTACAACTTTTCACCTAAGCCCTTTTCAACTGCTGTTAAAACTGGCTTTTGAGTAGTGGGACATCATTTTGTCCCTAATATTAGGGTCTGAAGTTAAAATAGACAGTCTCTTCTCCGATGGAACCATCTTTTCCTTTATTAATTGGGTGGTAATTTAATGAGATTAAAATTATTGTTTAATTGTTTCCAGCTGAATGGGATATATAGTAAATCAGGTTTGGATTTTTTGACTATTCTTTTCCTTAACTGTTTATTAAGTTGCTGATGACAAAGTTACTAAGCTGGGCTCACCATTTTGCCTGAGAAAACTGAGTTAGAAAAACTTTGGGAGTTTAGATAAGAAGCCTATTGATGTGACACAAATGCTTTCCAACGATTCATTTTTTATGGATCTCTGAGCAGCCAAATGAAGTATTATTCCAATGCAAACAACTGAACAGCAGGCAAGCCATTTTAACCAACACCACAAAAATACTAAGCTCTGAACAAAATAAATGACAGCGCTGACATAGCTACTAAAATTACCCATGTCATTCTTCCAAAGTATTTTGAGATAATTCTATTATGGCTCATAGACATATTTTGGTAACTTTTGCTGGCAAACTGTGAGGAGAAATCTCCAGTTCTGTAGCTAATGGTACAATAAGGTGACTGGTTTAATTTCTGTTAGCAAAGAAACATGAAAGATACTCGTCTAGTAAAGTGCAACTTCTGGCCTTGTGTTCCCCTTTGCCAGTGTCTGGCAGTGCTGTTTTCCTCACATGTATAATAATTTGAACTGATACAGACAGAAACAAAACGTTGTGACTAACCCAAGATTAAGACTGTCAGATCATAAGTAGCAAAAGCACTACCTTTCCATAGTTTTAAGATCTTCAATCCCCCTCATCAGCATTTAACTATTTCACCCGGAATTTTGTTAGAAGCACACACCGCACTCCATTTCTTTGCAGTCATTAACAACATTATTCATCAACCTGAAGTCCAATTTCAGCACTTTTCTATCTACAGATTAAGAAAAAGTTATCTTGTTGAAAAAGACTACCATGGCAGCTGTCATGATAAGTGCAATGCCTAGGAATCCCTTTGCCAAAACAACTTTAGAAGCTCTGACTAAATGAGACCTGAAGCTTCTCCCACAGGAGTGAAGCTATCATTGTCTTTAGGTTTCGGGACTCCACTAAAAATCATGTCTCAAAGACATCTTTGGAGCAATGCCACCCACCATCCACTGATAATGGTGGTTGTCACCTTCCTTACAAAAAGGGTATTCAAAGGGAGGTCAGCAGCCCCTGCTCTGTCAGAAGAGAACTGCCAATTCCCAGATTTGCTCCCCCATTCCCAACACTGCACTGTGCACTTGCCTTTCAGGCTATAGCTATATTGTTTGGAGCAGAGGTAACTAAGGGCTAGTTGCAAAGAAAGCGATAGCACGACCTGAGTGCAAAGACTATGGAAAAACTGGATTCACAACTTTTATTTGAGGTAGCTAGTGCTTTCATGTGGCACAGACCAAAAAACGCCACAACTAAATCAACCCAAGCAAGAAACCCACACTGGTGGTATTTGACAACCAACCCAGGGGTCCTGAAAACAGAAAGCAGCTAAAGCAGCTCTTGCTTTACACTGTCCATTTCCTTCTGTATTTGTGTGTGGGATCTTGGAGCACATTAAGTTACCAAAAATCTTTTTTGGCTGATTAATATGAAATATTTTTAGTCTGTGTCTTAACTTTCCTTGGTTTTCTACACAAACACCCCCTGAACTGAAAACACTGCAGCAGAACTGGTTTTATGACTGAAAACTTTAATGAGAGTCAGTATAAGAACAAAAAAAAAAGTTAAGACAAAATGATAGTGATAACTGTAGACAGGCAGAGAAGTATGAGGGAAGTGACAATATGCCATACAAGATAAAAAGGGGCATTTGGAAAATTGCCCACACACCAGCGGGTCTTCCTTCCTTTTCAGCAGATGGCACTACAGTGCTAGTATTGGACTTTACAATCAAACAATGCGCAAGTCACTTGGGACTTCCAGAACAGGATTGCCTGCCTGTTTATACATGCAGCTTCACAAAGGGATTTTACACTTTGTAAGAGTTTGGGAAATAACAGCTCAAGGTTTCCAGGCAGAACACAGACTGTTCTTAAATTGTAGAAGTCAGCAGACGTCCATGAATAAGTTACCAACTATTTTGCAAATGTAATCTGACTATGGTATAATTAAGAAATACATTCCGAAAACAGCAGCGTCAGATATCACCAGGTATTTACTATAACACTATTTGTGAGCTGTCAAACACTAAAAGAGCACTGGAGAAAGAATAAAATAGAGTTTCATATATACACCTAGCAAAACTAATAAGCTGATGAAAATTACACAGATTCTATCTTGGATCTTACAAAAATAGCATACATTTTTAAAATAGTACACTTTCTCTTAGCAATGATAAAATGCAAAGAAGTATTTTTTCTTTCTGAGAACACTTGGATTTACAATGGAGGGAATATCACCCTTAACTAGGGCAAGGACATATTGAATCTTTCAACAGCAAGAACAGGAAATTTCAAGCAATTTGTTTTGATTGCATAAGGCAAGATCCACCAGCAAATCTCAAACACATTTTCATAAAAAAAAAAAAAAAAAAAAAAAGAAAATCTTCTTGAGGTAAATATGACAGTTAAAGAAAATCAGTTTAGCTGACTGAGAACTCAGTTTTAAGAGATGACTCAAAGAGGTTCAGCACAGCTGAGAGAAAGTTTGGAATTCCACAAACCCAAGAGCATTAGATGTTATAAAGAAAAGGTCGTCTTTGATTTAGGATAGATAATACTTCTCAATCCAGATTTAATTCTTAAACTATTTGGGATTACACTGGATACTAAAACTCCAATGCATACTTTGGGTACATCGATACTGACACATGGAAGATACAAAATCCTTATTTGAGTTGGTTCCATGAAAGTAAGAATGTAACAAAAAACTCACAAATGCCTCAGTTTCTTCGTATTTCACATTAATGCTAAACTAAACTTCTCACTCCCTTTTCCTCCTGCGACTTGCATGTTTTTCCTGCTTCTTTGGAGACCACAGACTCTCTAAAATATTAAAGTATTGAAGTTTTTATAGAATGCAATTTCCAAATATTTCTCCATAAAGTGGAACACTAAGGCAGCTTCCCAAACACTGTAGATGATCAAAGAAAATATATTATGACTCTGTATGTCAGAATCCATTGAAAGTCCTAATAATAGTAGCATACAATATGTCCTACATTTAAGCCTATTATTGCAGACTCATAGAAGAAGCCTTACTGGAGAGACTGAAAAACATCAGATGTTTTTCAAATATGTCTAATAATCAAGATAGACTCAAGTTGGAGCAGAGGTGCTTCTGCTTATGCAGAAAAAAAGAGAGGTGATTTTTTCTACTGCATTCATTTAATTTTTAATCTATTTTACGTAGTTCACCAAGCAGTTACTACGAGGCCATGGCTGAAACATGAGACATTCAGGACCAGCACCAGGTTAAGAGACTTCCTTATACTCCAAAGCTGTTCTTTACCGTGTTTCTTAGTCTAGCATTCTCTGTTATGCTATTTTAATGCCAGCTTTGTTGCCAGAACTTCTCAATCATCACAGTAAAATTTATAAGGCTGACTTTCTGTGGAGAGACTGCTTGGAACCTAGGCTAAGTGCTGTTGATTTTCTGTATGTACCTGAACATTAAAGAGATTAATTAAAGCAATTCAAGCCAGTTTGATTTTTTTTCAGGATGTCAACAGGCTTCACATAGATAATGAGAAGAACTAGTCCAAGCTTTCTAAAATATTTCTGAAAACATTTCCTTTGCTCAGGTGAACTCCTGTTCATAGCACAGGAGATATGCACAGTACTTCATATTTCTTAAGTTTCAGTTTGTACACTGTTTTTACTTTCTGAAGTTAGCACAGCAAAAGATGAAGCCAGATAAAAGCATTCTCTTCTCTTTCATACAGGGACATTTTATCTGGATTACTTTAAAACTGTATCTTCCTTTCAGTTATTGTCATCCCATTTTATCAGGTTTCCAACACAGAGCTACATCAATACATTTTTTTTTAACTCACTGCTAGTACCAAGGAAAACTGATACCATTCAATGGTCTCATTATGATTTGCCTATTGATATGTCACTCTGAATTAGGCAACTCACATTATTTATTTCCCATCTACACTCACACAACAATTTTTTTACCTGAATTACTTTAAAACTGTATCTTCCTTTCAGTTATTGTCATCCCATTTTAACAGGTTTTCAACACAGAGCTACTTCAATACAATACTTTTTTAACTCACTACTAGTACCAAGGAAGACTGACACCATTCAATGGTCTCATTATGATTTTCCTATTGAGCTGTCATTCTGAATTAGGCAATTCACATTGTTTAATTCCTACCTACTCTCACACAACAAATTTTTTTATATATACATATATTTTTAAGGGTTTGTTTGGGTTTTTTTCTGCCTGTTAGCCTGGAAATAGCAGCATTTATTCATTTATGTCTGTTTATATCACAGCTCAGTTATTTTGCTGCACTTGGCCTGAGAAACCATTGTCAGTTTTTTACCAACTGAATCATTGTACCTTACGTAGCAAACAATGAAAGGATTCAGTCCTGCAAGGCACCTGTAATGCATTGAGCTGTCACCTCAGTAACATACACAGAGCTGAAACTCAGTACCAAGACTAGAACCGTAGCTTTTTGATGTGCTACTGCACTGAGTAGTTTTTTTGTAGGAACATTCTGATAAATGTATAGCAGTTTTAGGCACTACTTGACCTAAAAGGAAATTCACCTCTACCTTGACAAAACACAGTGGTTACAAAAAATTCTCTCAAACACTGCTTTCAAATGCTAAAAATAGAAAGGGTACTTGCCACAAAATAATATAAAAAGGGAAATGCTGATATACGAGTTGGTGAGTTTTAAATAACTGTGCAACCTTTTACAAACAAGAGAAAGTCTGTGAGTTACATAAGCTTGGTCTGTCTGTTCTGTGAGGTACCTGGACAATTAAGTAATTTTTTTTCCCTTTTTCTTTTCTTTTTCTGTATGTACTGTATTCTATATCTGCCTTGATCCCAGCACATTCTCCCAAATAACCAGAAGTCTGCTAGTTATATCAAACTGACAGTACTGATTTCGATTGCAGCAGACACTTCAGCACAAAAAAATGAATCTGGCCAAACCCCAAACAGATTACTGCAGGGTGACCGATCACTGATCAAGCTACTAACCTTCTAGTACCACTGAAATATCTGTAGGCCAGGTGGTACAATTGGAGTGGAACACATGGTAATAGTTTTTCCTGCAAAAATACTTGCCAGGTTTTCCAAGCTAGAAATACTCTTCTGCAGAGAAATAAGATACATAATTTGCATCCAAAAAATCCTTTGTCTATCTCTTGGACAACCAATACAGCTCATTGTTTCTTTCAGTGTTCTCCCCTTGAAATCTAGCCACCACAAAGGTTCTTTTCAAACTTTCCTATATAAACCACCACTGAGCTGTCTATGATCTGTTACTCCACTGAAATGATGAATCTGCGGGCTTTGGTACTCTTCTACAGAAGTAGATGTATAAGTGATTTGCAAAATTTGCAAAGAAATATTACTGCATTATAAACATTGTAAACACAGTTCATGTCATCTACCTGGACTTGTGCAAAGGGTTCGACGCTGACCCTCATGACACCTTTGTCTCTAAATTGGAGAGACATCAATTTGATAGGTGGACCATTCGGTGGATAAAGAACTGGACGGATGGCTGCATGCAAAGACTTGTGCTTAATGGCCCAATGTCCAGATAGAGACCAGTAAGGAGTGGTGTCTCTTAGGGATTGGTGTTGGGACCGGTCTTGTTCAACCTCTTTGTCAGTGACATGGACAGTGGGATTGAGTGTGCCCTCAGCAAGTTTGTAAACAATACCAAGGTGTGTGGTTTGGTTGATATGCTGGAGGGAAGTAATGCCATCCAGAGGGACCTTGACACGCTTGTGAGGTGGGCTGATGCCAGCCTGATGAAGTTTAACCATGCCAAGTG
>JAOEHY010049981.1:18510-46527 GCA_025447955.1 Psilopsiagon aurifrons
ATGATCATGGGACTGGAGCACCTCCTGTATGAAGATAGGATGAGAAAGTTGGGTCTGTTCAGCCTGGAGAAGAGAAGACTGTGTGGAGACCTCATAGCAGCCTTCCAGTATCTGAAGGCCAGCTATACGGATGCAGGGGAGCGACTCTTCATTAGGGACTGTAGTGACAGGACAATGGGTAAAGGGTTCAAACTGAAACAGGGGAAGTTTAGGCTGGATATAAGGAAGGAATTCTTTACTGTAAGGGTGGTGAGGCACTGGAATGGGTTGCACAGGGAAGCTGTGAATGCTCCATCCCTGGTGGTGTTCAAGGCCAGGCTGTACAGAGCCTTGGGTGACATGCTTTAGTGTGAGGTGTCCCTGCCCATGGCAGGGGGGCTGGAACTAGATCATCTTAAGGTCCTTTCCACCCCTAACTATTTGATGATTCTATGATTCTATTGTAAAATGAAAATTTTACAAAGGTTTTCACGCTTATTCAAGACCTGATTTTGAGCTTTCCTATACTGTCCATACACAGCAAACTTCTGACTGCATCTAAGAAACTAAATCCTAGGGCACCTGCAATACCAAATGTAATGTAAGTATTGCCAATTCCAAATTTTCAATTTTTCTTCCTTATGAATAACTGTAGCAGGTACAAACACAAACTAAGCCATCTCAAGAAGAGTGGCAAAACCTGCTGTGTAACAGCAGCTAGAACAGAGGAGTGAGGATACGTGAAACAGCCTGCACTAGAGCAGTCTGTTCCTGAAGACTGCACCCTGTGGAAAGGACCCATGCTGAAGCAGTTTGTGAGGTACTGCATCCCTTAGGAAGAACTCATGTTCTGAAGGATTGACTCCCATGGGAGAGACCCCATGCTGGAGCAGAGGAAAAGTGTGAGGAGTTCAGAAAAAGCAGCGGAGACATGTAGATTAACTGACTATATTCCCCATTCCCCTGTGCTACTCATGGCAAACAGGTAGAGAATTCAGGGGTGAAATTGAGCCCCGAAAGAAGGAAGGGGGGAAAGATTGTTTAAGATTTGGGTTTATTTCTCATTATCTCTGATACAGGAAATAGTTTCAATTATTAATTTTAAATACTTAGTGAACTATAAATTGTTGAAGAATAACAACCTCCTAGGAACTGTCGAATAAGTCAGTATTAACAAATACATAGTATACATGAGTCATTTAGTATTTGGTGACTATTCTTAAACATATTGAACAATATTACTGACATTACACCCAGGAAAAATCAATGTAAAGGAATTTAAAAAGAAAGTTGCTATTACAGGCATTTGCTGATATAGTACAGATAGAGGCGGGATGCACTTAGAAACACAGGTAATATATCATAACTCACTGAAGATAAGGAATTGTTCCTGCTTTTACTGGAAGGCTCTAATCTTAATTCAAAACACTTTTATTTAGATCATCTGAGGCAGCTGGTAATTAAGTATATTTAATTCTATTAAATTTTCTGTGCGTAGAAATTACACACATTTTATCACAACTCTAAATGGTATGAAAAGGACGTAGCATGTATAATATTAATGAAAAACGAAGATTTAGTTTTCTTGGCAATAAACATGCTTTTAAGAAAACCTGAGGGAAGTGGCATAATTTCAGCAAAAAAGACTACTTTCTATAAAGGAAAAGTAGGAAAATTATAAACAGACTGCTCTTGTTCAGTAGCTATCCTTCACATTTCTTTTGAAATCCATACACATATCTATAACTACTAGTTTAGAGTATTTGTGATAGTTCCTTTCAGTAAGATCAAAACTTCCTTACTTCTGATATCAGCATTGGTTAAGACAATATACTGCATTTTTTTCTGCTGATTTGTAAGTATTTCAACAGCTGAAGTTAATGAAAAGTCAAGTATAGGTATGCTATTTGCTAGAAAATGTAACTAGAAAAAGGATATATGCTGTATTATATGCTGACTTGAGCAGGTTGGGGATTAATGGGGAAAGACCAAAGCTGGCAAACTACAGCAAGAAAGGAATCAGAATGCTCTTTGTATGGTATGCCTGACTCATATGTCATTGGTCCACAAGAAAGACCTGCTTTTCAGAGTAATGGTGATCTCCAGAAGCAAGGTAAAATCTGCTGAAGAACTGTAATACTATTTCCTGCTCTCCTGTTTCCTCAACTAACTCACAGGTCCTCCGTCAGTTTTTTCTGTTTTCCTCTTTGAGGCTTTATGGATTCACTTTCATGTACACAGGCATCTGGAGTGGCACAAGAATGACATGGAACTGTTGGACAAAGTCCAGAGGAGGCCCATGAGGATGATCAGGGGGCTGGAGCATCTCCCTTATGAAGACAGGCTGAGACAGTTGGGGCTGTTCAGCCTGGAGAAGGGAAGGCTGCTTGGAGACCTCACAGCAGCCTTTCAGTATCTGAAGGGGGTCTACAGGGATACAGCGGGGCTCTTCATCAGGCACTGTAGTGACAGGACAAGAGATAATGAGTTAAAACTTACACAGGGGAAGTTCAGGTCAGATATAAGAAGGAAGTTCTTAACTGTGAGAGTAGTGAGGTACTGGAACAGATTGCCCAAAGTGGTAAATGATATATTCCTGGCAGTGTCCAAGGGCAGGTTGTACAAACCTTGGGCATGACATGTCCCTGCCCATGGTCCTTTCCAGTCCAAACCATTCTAATATTCCATGATTAGTTTAAATTGGATAAATTGATTTGGTGCATACTACAAAAGGCAGTGTTAAACAGGACTTCCTACTCTTTGACATCCTTTCACAATTATCCAGTCGTCCTGCTCTCTCCATTTTCCATCTCATGTCATCTCTCATACAGCACAGTTTCTGCTAGTCAGACCCATTATTAGCATCCCACAAATGTAACCTAACAGGTTTGGCATCTCATCAAAACATCATGGAAAGGTTCATTACCCTGATACATACTAAGGCTGCCACATTTATCTGAAATTCTGAATGACTTATGAATGCAGGAGAAATTAAACAATTTTCAATGCAACGTTTATCGGAAATACAGAAATGTTACCATGTACTCGAGAACAGAAACCAAAGTCAGAATAATAGCACCACAGAATGGTTTGGGTTGGAAGGAACCTGCTGGCCACACTTCTTTTGATGCAGCCCAGCATACAGCTGGCTTTCTGGGCCGTGAGTGCACACTTTTGGGTCATGTTGAGCTTCTCATCAACCAACACCCCCAAGTACTTCTCAGGGCTGCTCTCAATCTAGTCTCCTTATCTGTGCTACATGAAGCCTGTGTATTTTAAACCAAAAATCCTGTGAGCCAAAAATAGCCAAAAGAGGGATTCTCTAAGTAAATGCTGTGAAAAGTCTGTAAAAGATTCTCCAGCATATTATTCTTAAGGCTTCATATCACTAGTTGCTTAAGGCTGATATGGAAAACAGCATTTGTAAAATATGGAACTTGATAATTCTTGACAGAAATACTTTTGGGAGTAGTCAACAGATATATGCTTCGTCTTGCACATAATGTTTGCTCATCTTAAATTTGCAGTGCTGGCCTGATTTTTAGAAAGAACATTCAGTGAAGCTGCCAGGAGAGGAGGTGGGGGACCACCCTGCTCCCTCTGATACACAGCATCTCTCTTGAGCTCTTGCCTCTTAATTCATCTCTAACATGATACAGAGACATTCTGGCAACACCTCCTTTCCCCTGCTAACATCATGACCAGGCAGAGGAAAGAAGTCATTGCAGCACTTGCTTCCTATTTAAGGTTTTGCTTGTGTAACAGTAGCTGCAGCTCATTTCCTTTGGTTACACGCCAGGTGCCTGTAGACCCAAGAGCTCCCAAGCTCACTAAGGACAGTCCATATGACATGGCTCTTGTACAGACCGTGCACATATGTTCTGCCTGTGAGCTTCCTCTGAATGTACAGAGTATTTCCAAAAATATTCACTTTCTAATTCTGACACCTCAAAACCCCATGCAGACTACACATGTATATCTTCAGTGAAGTTTCAACAGCTTCCAGCAAGTTGGTGCCTCACTAGGACTCTTGCTTCAGCATACACAATCACAGGATAGTTAGGGTTGGAAGGGACCTTAGAGATCATCCAGTTCCAAGCCCCCTGCTATAGTCAGGGATATCTTCCAGTAGACCAGGTTGCTCAAACCCCATTCAACCTGGCCTTGAACACTACCAGGGATGGAGCATGCCAGAGGATGCTGTGGAAGGTGCCTCTGCTTGTGGCAGAGGGCCTGGAACTAGATGATATGCTAACAGAACAGAATAGACATGTTAGAAGAAGAATGTTTAGTTCAAAAGAGAATCATCTGAGCAAAGGAAAAATCGGCCACAAATAAACTCCTAGAGGCCTTGGTCAAAATTTACAATGTGATGAATTCCTCAAATGACATTTAATTGCAATATTACTATCTCAGTAATAGGTAGCACAATTGAAAAAGAAACTGCATAAGCCCCTTAACTACTTCCCTGTCAGTTTTTCAATTGTATCTAATTAATTATCAAAATTGACATAGGAATGAAGTGAAGAAGCAGACAGTAAAACTGACTCCCAACAGGTAATGGCTCTGATTAAAAATTCATTCAAACAAAATTAAGGTTTCGGATGTTAGATTTTCTAGCTTTCAAAATAATCTAAAATGCAAGCTTGTCTTCTAATAAAATAATTATTAGGAAGCAATGGGTCATTTTACTATGCAAGACCAGAAAGAAGCCAACTGTGCAATTCTGGGTTATTTTTATTTGTTTATTTTGTCGTGGTGGTGGTGGTGGATTTGTTTATTTGTTCTTTTGGTTGTTTTTATTTTCTCCCCTGAAAAAGATGTGTTTTGTTGTGTATGCCACCTCCCTCCTGCTCCAGAGTTTTCCCTAAATGGCTGCAGGGCTTATGCATTATTAGTGCAAGTAAATTATTCAGCATCTTTTAATGGCACAACAATCTACTTTCAGCAGTCAGAGACAAATAGTGAGACCTACAGCTAAAGTAAAGAGGCTGCAAAAGAGGATATTTTGTCTACTGGCCCCTAAATTAAGACTGAGGAAAGCAAAGTGTAAAAGTGTGTGTGCTTTAGCAAATGGATCACCTGAAGCCAATTCTCAGGGAATATGAGAAAATGCCTGACATGGACCTCTTCTGATTATGGGTAGATTTCAAATAAAAATGTTATGTTGATGTTAGAAGGAAAAGGGGTGTACCAAATGAGCTCAGACAGAGGGGGAGACATCAAAAAGGTATCTGATCAAACTAGTAGATACTCACAGATAAATTATTTACATAAAATCACTGGAAATATGTGTGAAGAAGTTTGACAGAACTTCTTTGTACTATCTTGAGTCTTTGGTTAAGGACAGGGGAGTTACGGAAAGGGAGAGATCTGAAGGTAAATATAAGGCGATTTCCAGATGTAAGCTCAGAGAAAGCCAGGTAAGCTTGCACCTGATGAACTGATCTTCAAAACATGATGTTTTGCTTAAGAAAAGAAAGAAAAAACCCCCAACATATTAAGGAGTAAGAATAAGACAAAAGAACAAGACTATCTGCAGACTACGATTGCAACTCACAGCACAAAAAGAAATTTCTATTACTAGCCAAAAAGTATTTTGGTAGGGTTTTGTTTTGGTTTGGTTTTTTGTATGTGAGACAGCCTACATTATTTAAAACTTCCTGATTAGAGCTCATGAAATACAAGCACTGTTTCTTACCACTCTGATTTGATCACTTTACATTAAATTTTGAGTTCACATAACTGATACCTTTTTTGAATTTATTCAAAGAATTAACTTCAGTATATTTTTACCGACAAATTTCTGCAAGCACATCTGTTAAAGATATACAGTTCCTTATACAAAACCCTAAACAATTTCATTAAGGATCTTTTGTGCCATTATAGATACCAGAATAATTTCCTCTTTGACACATGGGTAAAGTGGAACAAAAGCAGCTTACTGTGAGAAAAAAACAGAAAAAAAAATGTTGAAATTGTTCTTTCTAAAGTTATTTTTCACATTCACTCCAGCAGATTTTTGTTATGTTTAGATATTGGTACTAAGTTTACATAGTGCCAAAACCCACAAGAAGTCTAATAAATAGTTATAGAGAAAAGATTTCTCAGTATAAGGACGCAGTTTGAATAGCCCATGCACACATACAAGAAGCAGAGGAGGGCAGGAATGAAAAATAACAGGAGCAAGGCTAAATGGGATTGTGTAGTATTTTGGTAATATCACAGATTATTTTGAATTCCAACTGCCTAGTCTGATGACATCTAGTCTAATGAAGAATGGTGTGGGAAAAGCCTTAGAAAATATGTGACCTCAATAAAAACATATAAAACCAACCCAACTCCAAAGAATACTCATGTATCTTGTGAAGGACTTCAAGGATCTCTTATTTTGGTATAAAACCAACATCTGGAGCAGAAACAGTCAATGAAAAGGTTCATGCTAAAAAACAAAGACCCTTTTTCTAACCTATGCTGGTGTGACTTTTTTTTTTGCCCAATGTTAATAAACAAAGAAAGACACGTGACTACAACATGAGACTTTTATAAATACACATGGACAACAAAAGACCACATTCTTACTATTCCCAGCCCAAACATTCATTTGACTGTAAGAAATACTTTTACTTCAAAGGAGGAAAAAAAAAAGTGGGAAGAACCACCAACGAGTACACAGTCATTGCAGCCAACAGTTGCAACTAAGCCAAGCTCCAAACCTTCAAGCCCCAGAGTTACTAATTAGCAGGCTTCTGCTTGCTCTTTTAAGAGTCTGTGGAGACGGACATTCACTAAACCTGTCTATGGAACAAGTGCAATCTTCATGCCTGTAGATGCCTCAGTTTTAAGACTGAAATTTGATTAAACAAATCTGCCCTGCTTTGTATGGTCAAAATGGTGACCTACTACAAAGATGCACAATTGAACTGAGAAAAATTCAACTATAAAAGAAATGGATTTTAAGACCACATATTGGCAACAGAAATTCCAAGCAGAGTATTCAGAGACCTTGAAAAAAAAACAAAGCCAGAAATGTGTGGAGGCAGATGTGTGGTGGATAGAAGAAATGAAAATGAATGTAAAAGTATGTAATTGAGTAATAAGGACTCTTGACTACACCATGGAAGAAGTTGCAGGCATTCAGTGTCTTCCCCAATCCAATTAAACAAAATTGTTCCCCAGAGATTGCAAAGCACAAATCCAAAGTCATCCAAACTATTTTACAAATTCAGAATTCTTACTATATTACACAAACTAATTGATCACAAAGTAAAAACAAATAAACAAGATTCCCTCACTCCTAAGAAGTCTTAACCACAGCTTTTCCAACAACTCCCACTTTCCTGACTACCTTGGGAAACAGTGATTTAGAAGACTGCTGGCTGGCTTTGCAGACCAGCTGGTATCTGAAGGAGTCACTGCCTAATTAGTGGAGCCCTTTTGAATGTGTACATCTGGTTAGCACTCATTTTCACTAGGATTAATGCCTGTAAAGGCCTCAGCAGCCAGCTCTAAGCACACTTGCCAGCATAATTTCCTGCATTTTTGAGAAGGGAATCCAAAAACTCATGGAACTTACTGGACATTTAAGAATAAACCAGTGATTATGTCCAGTAACCCAGTGATGCACGTTTGCTGATATGACAGTGAACAGGACTTGTTGACTGAAGCACACAGCTGTTTATAAACCCTTTGTACCTATCACAGATACTGTATCACATAATCCCCTTACTATATAATGGGATATGTCTTTAGAGGAGCATACCTTTTCTTTATATCTACAATTCTTGTTCTAAGGCTGTTTCAGATTACTGCTTATAAGGTCAAGTGCCCCTTCTAATGTACATTTATTACTGGTCTGCTTTTTTTACCATTTGTTTCTCTGTTAATAGCTGTAACTGTTGTTGGATTAACTAGCTCATCTCTTCCCCTATTTATTCAAGTTTACAGATACCTTCCCAAACATTCATTTTTTTAAGGTGAAGGAGCCATTCTCCTTTATCCTATATTTTAAAAATACTCCCTAGAACACCATGGATCATCAAGGCTCCTTTTCCTGAATGACTTCCAATTTGTTCAGCGCCTGATATACAATTTTCAAAAGAGCAAGCAAGCGAACATATAGAAGAACATAGGCAAAAAAATAAAAAAAAAGAAAAATCCATTACCAATTAGCCTAACTGTGCTTCCCTAGAGGTTACATTTCTTCATCTTCTACTTGTTATTAGCTGATGGGATTCAGTCCTGGTAACTCTTCTGCAAAATAGTGGAGAAAAACTGATTTGAACTCCATGAACAGCCCCAAATATCACTAGGGACAAAAACCTCACCCACTATTACGTAGAAATACATCTTTATCATAAGTAAGCACTAGCTGCAGTTCTGTTATACCCACCATGACCCTCTATCCCTTTGGGGATTATATTCTTTATAAAAAAAATGAATTGTCTATTGATTAAAAGAATCTTCAGGTGTTTAAGGAAAATAAAAACTTTACCTGAAATTTTTCACATTTTACCATTTTTTCTGCTCTGGGATATCCTGATCTCTTAATTGTTCTTGACTCATCACCAGAAAAGCAGAAGTAATGAAAGTCATTAACTTCTCTTTTAAACGGCACCCTCCCTGTTCCATGATTTATTTGTTGATCTAAAGGATCTCATGGAGACATGCCACTAAGTAGGAGATTCACCTCCACAATTAAGCACGTTAAACATGAGTGGGGAATAACAAAGGCCCCTGGGAACAAAGAGGTAAACAAGATATGGAAGAGTTGTGGGTGCTTCAAAACATGGGCTGTTTCAGTTCTAGAGCTAGTTCTACCCTCTCATCCAATGCTCAAAAAACAAGGTAATTCATCAGAGAGAAACTGGGGTATAAAATTCAAAGTTTCTCATGTACAATGTTTAATTTCCCTGATTAGTGCTTCTTTGAACTTAAAGCAAGATGCTAATGACACCGACAGCACTGAAGGTGCCTCAGGAACTTGCTGAAGGACAAGCAGGCCACGCATGCCTGAGGCGTTCTAGAAACAGAAGCTTTTTTCACATACTTCCTCTAAAAGCACATTTTGCATCTGGTATAGTTACAGATATTACTGAAGCAGGAGAGAAAATACGAGTGTAATTGCCAAATATACACAAAGGCTGAAGGTGTTTCAACAGTTTGCAGAGAAATAAAGCAAACAGACCTAAACCAGCCTTTGGTTTAGATCAAGAATTCAGGGCATCATAAAGTTAAGCAGACAGATGGAATTTTCAGAAAGCTCTGAGATAATCAGGCTGACTGCAACACTACCCAAAGACCTATCTGCAGTGATCTCTGTGAAATTGTAAAACAAGAGACAATTATGTGTTCAGTCTTCCTGATGCAGCAGATTTCCATAGCTGAGATTTCAGCAAGTTAGTTCAGTCCTGTCAGTCTAGAAATTGGTAGTTGAGCGATGCCAGATACTCTCACTTTCCCTGAAAAAGGAGGAGAAGATGCCACCACAGGTAAAACATACCTCAACAACAGTCATGTACAGAAAAGGACAAATAAAGAAGCAAGCAGAAGCACACACCAGCAATGAAAATGCCCAAGCAGAAATCTGAGAGTTTGGAATTACTTGTTTACTCTCAGCTGTATTTGCTGACTAATTTTTGTAGTAAAGTCAGTAATCAGCTATTCCTTATAAATATTCTTTTTCTGGGTACACCTATGACCAAAAGCACATAAAAGACAGACTTCCTTTCAGTGCATCACAGTTCTTTAGTAATAGGTACAGCAGAAACAGACGCTTAAATTCTACTGAAATTCAGGTGCTGCACAAGAGTCAAGTTTCAGTCTTATTCCACCCTATCTTTACATTTGATAAATATAACAAAAAAAAAAAATAAAAAAACCCCCCCAAAAAACCAAAAAAAACCAACAACGACCAAAACCCAACAGAACAAGAGACAATAGATTCAGAGGTAAAATATGAACCAGTAAGCAGTTAAACATAAAGTCTTATTTACACCGACAAGATCAGAGAAGCCCCAGTTATCCTCCTACAAAATGATGAAACACCTCCCCCCATTAAGCCTATCAAAATACACGTCTGTAACACTTGCTTTCTGCATCTTTCATCATAGTGAAGCCTTCTCTTCTGCTTTGAAAAGGCTACCCTGTAAAAAACCAGTCCAGAGGAATGATGTCTGTCACAGCCCAGAAGTGTTTCCTAATAAGTGAGTCAGGAAGAGTAGCACATGGAAGGAGTCTGTAGAGAGGCTACCTAATACCTGCTCTAACCTTGTGAGTAAATGGGGATCACCCGTCAGGATGAGTAAATCAAACCTGGTCTAAAAAACATGCAGTCCTCTGCTATGACTATGACTGTACATAATAGGAACCTCTGCAAAACAGTTTACAATTGGCAGTAAATGGCTCTCCAGAACTGTGACAAGACACAGTATGTTACATAAACACATACTGCTTCAGTGGAACCTGCTGCTTAAATAGTGTAGAATTACTTCTGTCTTTCGTAAAAGATTTCCTAAGTAATTATGACCATATCCCTGAACTGACTGAGGCGTGTGCTCCAAGCACGTTTTCCAAATTAAACATAAAAACCTTCTGTTGCTAGAGCTGTCTACTATTGAACAAATTGAGCACAACCACTGTGAGAGTTATAATCTTTCTTGAAAAAATGTCTCAGTATACATCAGTTCATAATTTGTCATTCAAAGAACATTTTATGGCTACCCTTTTACCCCTTCAGGATAAAGCCTTCTGATAAATTTTTTTATCAGAAACTCAGTATACTTTCTTGCACCCCAATGAATTTCTTTCAGAATATGGTACCTAAGACAGTTCCAGCACCTTCTGCATGTTTTGAGCTAGAGTATCCAATAATAAAAGAGTCTACTGCTGACAGTGACACAAAGGAGAAAATTACTTAAATAGACTGCAGGAAAACAATTACAAAGCCAGATATAAATGAACTGTCTGTAATCTTAAACATGTGACCTACCAGCAGATGACTGGTGAGCAGAATGCCATTTAAAATATGTAGATCAAGACATACAAAAATATTTATGCAGAGCAGCACAAGCTCTCCCACAAGAAAGCAACATCAGTTATTTCTGAGAGAAAAACAGTAGTACAATAGGTCATCTCACATACTGCTCTGACAGTACAACATTGTGCAGTCATCTTTCACCTATGTGAAAGCTCAAATAAGCTCAAATCCATATCAAATTCCCTTTCTATTCTCTTGGCTATCTATATGAAATGCACCAAAATGAGGAGATTAAGAGCAATCAGCAAAACACCTTTTTAATATGTACACATAATAACACATTTTTGAGGGTTACTGTATTCTGTAGGAATATGTAAATACATTTGCAGTTCTGTGTGTTGCCTATGGCAGAAAAATTTACAACATAAGGAGTGGGTGCTCCACTCAATACTAAGTCAGCATTCATGAGAGACTGTGGTTTAGTCAGGTTTGCATTGCTCTTGATAGTCTCCATATGGACAAATACAGAATAGGCATGGGGAAAACAGCTATTTAAGGTGTATGGTGACAATCTGGGAGGAATGCAGAAACATAATCTGGGCATCCACACATGAAGTCAGGAAAGCCAAAACCCAGCTGTAACTGAATCAAGCATGGCATGTCAAAGGCAACAAGCAAGGCTGCTATAGGGAGATACATGACCAGGAAGGCTAGGGAAAGTGTGGGCCTACTGCTGAAAGAGGTGATGGCCCTGGTGACACATGACATGAAAGAGGCTGAGGTACTGAATGCCTCCTTCATCTCAGTCTTTACTGGCAAGACTGGCCTTCAGGAATTCTAGGTCCCAGAGATCAGGGTGAAAGTCTGAAGAAATGGAATTGCCCTTAATGGAAGAGGATCAGGTCAGTGACAAATACTTAAGCAAACTGGCCACATGTAAGTCCACGAGCACTGGTGGGATACACTCATGAATGATGAAAGTGTTGGATGATGTCATTATGAGTTTACTCTCAATTTTGATCAATCCTGGCAATTGGGAGAAGTACCTGAGGACATAAGAAAAGCAAGTATCACTCCCACCACCAAGAAGGGCATCAAGGAGAACTGTCCAGGTATCGGTAGGCTTGTCAGCCTCAGCTCAGTCCCTGGAAAGGTGATGGAGCAGCAAATCCTAGAAACCATTTCCAGGCACATGAAGGACATGAAGATGACCAGGAGTAGTGAACATAGTTCATCAAGGGGAAGCCATGCTTGATCAACTTAATAAACTTCTCTGGTGACTGGCCTGGCAGATGAGGGAAGAGTAGTGGATATTGTCTACCTAGATTTCAGTGACACTTTCGATGCTGCCTCCTATAAGATCCTTATAGTGACGCTGATGAAGTGCAGGCTAGAGAAACAGACAGGGAGGTGGATTCAAAACTAGTTGAATGGCTGGAATTAGAGGGTGGTGCTCAGTGGCACAAAGTCTAGTTGTAAGTCAGTTACTAGTGATCAGTAGTGGGTCCATTAGTCCTGCTCAACATCCTTATTTGGATTATGGGCCTGAGTATACCCTCAGAACGTTTGATGATTGCACAAAACTGGGAGGAGTGACTGGTACACCAGAGGGTCATGCTGTCATCCAGATGGGCTTTGACAGGCTGGAGAAATGGGGTGACAGGAAACTTCCGAAGTTCAGCAAAGTACAAAGTCCTGCACAATACACCAGTATTGAGAAGGAACTTTACAGAAAAGAACATGAATGTGCTATAGAAACCAAGCTGATCATGAGCCATTGTAATGTGTCTTTGTTGCAAAGAAGACAAATGACATCTTGGACTGCATTTGGAAGATGCTGTTAGCAGGTCAAGAGAAGAGATCCTTCCTCTCTACTCAGCACTGGTGAGGAAACACCTGGAGTACTGCATCTAGTTCTGGGCTGCTCACTACAAAGAAGAGAGACACAGGCATACTGGAGACATTGCAGTGAAGAGACACTAAGTTGCTGAAGAGACTGGAGCATCTCTCCTACATGGAAAAGGCTGAGGTAGTTGGAACCATTTAGCCTGGAGAACAGCAGGGTCAGGGAGTGATCATATTAATATAAAATAACTGAAGGAAGGGTGCAAAGAAGATGGAACCAGGTGGTGCCCAGTGATGACAGGCAATGGGCACAAACACAGGAGCTTCCCCCAAACACCAGGAAATACCTTCTTGATGTGAGGCTGACTAAGCAGTAGAACAGTTTGTTCAGGGAAGTTTTGGAGTCATCCACTTTAGAGATATTCAAAAGCCAGCTGGACATGGTCCTGGGCAACTGGCTCTAAGTGACCCCCACTGGGTTGGACTAGGTGATCTCCAAATAAGCTTTCCAAAATCAACCATTCTGTGTTCCTCTGATATCACTGGGGTGAACTGGAGACTACCCTGCAATTTCAGAGCTTTGTGAACTATCAGATTTTCATCTCAGGCATTTCTTCTCTCTGCACCACTTTTTCAAGAAGATAAGAGCATGTATTATATATAAAAAATGCCATTATATAAAATTGTGTCTTTTTTAAGAATACATGTATGCAGACACTCTTCTAAAAATAAAATAGGATTCACAATGTTTCTTGTAAAAAACATTGGCATGTTTATACACAGTCACTTGTGTATAAACATACCAGCAGAAATCAGGCATTTACTGTTTGAGAATTACATGAAGAGTCTCTCTCAAAACTTACGAATTCTTCAAAGTGTCTCTTACACAATACGTTTTGGTAACAGGTTTTCACTAACCACTAACTAGATTTGTATAGCAGAACTTGCAAGCCAACTCTGATGCCAAAGCATCTGAAAAAGATGTTTTGAACTTCAAGTTCTTTGAGACATCTTTAGTTATGCATCCATGTGCATTCACAGACATATGTGCAAGAACTTGAATGTATCAGGCCTAGAGTTTAGAAAATATTTTGCAGAGGGCATCACTATCCCTTTACAAAGTGTGTTATACACTTTTACAAGGTTTCTACCTGTTGACATTATCTCAGACAGGTCTTATTTTAGGTTTATACAGTTTCAAATCTGGATAGCTTAGAGCTTAAGGCATCACTGGTTGCCACATTTTGCAGCTGCCTGACAGGCAGAATACTATGGTTAGGAACAACAAAGACCTTTTATGCTGAGTCTATGCTAGTCTTTACAGAACAGCTAGTAATTACAGAAATTCACTTTCCCTTAGTTATAAAGAGACATTTGACAGATTTGTCAAACACATCAAAGTTTAAAAAAATAGTTTTTACAGCTTCATAGAGTAAAAAAATACACTGCTTTGCCTTGCACTACAGCATTTATGAAAATGTAATCTTGAATTCTACATTTTTTGCTTCCTTTATATGCACGCATGTAACTCTGTGAGGTTCTGGCTCTACAATCTAATCCAGTAGATAAACCTCTTCTAAAAGGATTGAAATCAAATCTCAAACAGAAAGTAAGGAAAGTTAGTTTTCTGGAAGAATACTAAACTTTCAATGTGCTTTCAGTTCATCACCTAAGAAAACTTTGGGGACTGCTTCCATCACTCCTAGATTTCTATTTTTCTAAACTGCATTTCCTCAAGAGTAATGAGGCATGTAAAAAGGTCTTGCTCTCATTCCTACTCATAGCACTCTTAAATAAAGAGAACTTCTTGTCATCCTGGAAAAGCAAGAGAGATATGTGACTTTTTTGGGGAGCGGAGGAAAATGTGGCACAGAGATGTGACACAGCACATGACACCATGCTCTCTTCCCTCTAAGAAACTGTATTTTTTCTCATTAGTCTGTCAAAACCACACTGATAGTAATACACCTGCTTCCCACACATGAAGAACACAGGACTTTTCTTCCACTATTAGGACACAAATGTCACAATGTTGCTGCCACCTGCCACACTTGGAAAAGTCACCCTACTAATGAATTCCAACAGTGAAGACATTAAAGGGCTTTCTTTTACCTCCAGCTCACAAGGAAAATAAATACTCTAGGGATGAGGAGGGTGGATTACATTTTTCTAAATTCTGTATTTAAGTAATACATGTTGGATGTGACTTCAGGGAAGGGTCTTTGTCCAAAAGAGATAGCAACAATTCCCTCTTCTCTCCTTCTGCCCAGCTAGACCAGCAGCTCTTTTTTTCAAAAACAAAGAGGAAATTCATCAGTTGCCTAAAATTTCATGGAGTTATTTTTGCAAATTGCAAGCCAGTACAACATGCTGGAGAACAGACTTTTTAAAACTTTTGCTTCCACTTTTGTACTCAAATTAACAGATGTGGGTACAAGACAACAGCAAATAAAACTCCAGTAAGTATTGTCTCACAAACACTGTTGCAAATGACTGCAACAGACAAGTCAGGGATAATGTCCAAAACTTGAAATTTTCTTTCTTGATGACTCTCCTACACAGAGTCTTAATCATAATGTTCCTTCCTATCTCACAAAAGTTCTACCCACTTAGCTAAATAGTATGCAGTTGCTTCATATTTGTACAATATACATATTTCTTCTGGTTTCCTTGTCCTCAGAAAATACTTCAAACACAACCTTTAAACTGCAAAAAGAAACATTCAGGCCAAGATTAAATGATAGCTAATTCTTTAAAATCCATTTACCCCCATTCACAGAAGTTCAGAAATACATCTCCTGACATATAAATTCACAACGTAAATCCAGGAATTTTGGGATAAATGTTGGGATACATTAAGTAGATCAAAATATGTATGCACCATAATGCTTCTTAGAGACTACATGTATGCTAAAAATGAGATACTTGCCTTCAATTCTTAATTTCTAGTACATGCATTGGCATAAAAACTTCATAGAGGGAATGCAAACAGTATCAACCATAAGCATTTGTGTCTCATAAACAAGAGGATACCTTTAGAAACTGCCTGTTAAGGAAGAACAGAAAGATGGGCTAGCACAGAAGAAAGGAAAACAGTTCATCCACAGTGACTAGCAGCCCTTATTGGAATTAAATACAAGCATAAACAGCTTTTCACTGCAAACAGAAAATACCCCTTTTGTTACCCCTTGTTCTTTCCTTGCTTTTATTCCTTCAATGAGAAGACGGTGAAGAAAAAAACCTGTGAAACTATTTAATGTCTCCTTTTTGAATTCAAAATCCACGTATTATTTTAAAAGATGGCCTTTGATGGCTTCCACTTTCAATCAGCTTTATAGCCCACACATTAAACTTATGAATAATCATCATCCAGTCATATTCTTCTTTTATTTGTGTCTGTGAAACTCAAGGGTGTTCAATCAAGTTCATTCTTAATTGACACTGTTGCCAAGAGAAGGAAACTGAGACTCATGACCACAACTGAGAGCAGAAATTAAATATAACATTTACTTAAGACCCCCTTCATCTGTTGAAATGCTCTTTGCCTGAAGCTCAATGAATTAGTTTCTTGTAGTGACACTGTTCTTTCTATTTCAGTCCTTTGCTTTTGTTCCTTTTCTAAATTAAACTGAACTAAAAAAACAAACACAGAACATTAACTTTTCGAAGTAGGACTGGGGGAAAGTGTCTCTCTTCATATGGTCTTTTAACAAAGTAGCAAACATCTGTGAAAATTCCAGTATAGGACTCAAGAGGATTTCCATGGCAAAGTAAAGATTTGTTGCAATTTCACTGAATTTGCAGCATTGATCTTTTATTTAAGGCACATAATGAATTATTACAGTTCAGCTTCGTAAAGACAATCCTTAGTAGTTGAACTGGTTTAGTCATCTCCAACCCTGAGCACATTTTCACAACAGAGTTGTAAGCCCCTTAAAAATAAAATGAATCCTGCCACAGGCAAATCTCTACAACATTCTACAAGCAGTAGAAAAAAAACTGGCTTCTGCTATTTCCTTAAGCACCCACCTGCAGTTATGATTTCTCCAGAAATCTGATTTAATTGGGTTCATAAAAGTTGATTTAAAAGCAAATTTTTCTAATGGAAGTTATTGGTGGTATATGAAATGATGTAATTAACAGCTACACTACAGGCAGAACAGACTTGGTTTCAATTTAATAAACACTGGTTTACACCATCAATTTTACCAGAAGCATTACTTCAAGATGCTAACCAGAATATTACAGAAATTTCCAGGAAATTATCATCATTTAATAGCATAACCTATGAATCAAGCACAGTGTAGCCCTTCACAAGGAACTGCTCCTTGAAAATAATTCACCAGGTAATGTACATCCAAAGAATAGTAAAAGATTACACAGGGAGCAGGGGAAGGTAAATGTCAGGTAGTTATGAACCCATTGCACCACTGAGTATTTATTTTCCTTTTTGTGTATGAATAACCTGAAATTCTGTGTATATAAGTACTGCAACTAAAATGTTAATATAATCAAGCAACAATTAAAGCTTCTTTTCCTCAGTATGTAAGCAGAACAGCCATTCAATTTCATTCCTTCTAGAAAGAGATTACCAGGCTGAGAATGTTTCAGGGGTGTTCCCAGAGCATTTGTTAGAGCAGTACATACAGTTTCTATTCTCATTATACTTGAGTCAGCACAATGAACATCCAGCTGCTGCTCTGAGGGCAATGACTCTCGGGAGTATCCATGGAGTTAGCAAAAAAACAAGTAAATTTTGTTCCCTTGCTCTGTTTTACTGAAGTCTACATCAAGTGTTTAACTGAAATTGTAGAGGATGATATGACAGATGTAAAAATAAGCTGTCGATTCAGCTGCTGCTGCTGAATCCCAGGAATACATGATAATTTTCTAGAAATAAAAAAATTATCTGGAACCATGTTATGTTAAAAGAAACAACACAACCACTAACCATCTGAAGACGATTTATGTAATTTCTTTTCCCTCTTTTTCATCTTTTCATGAGTATTTGTCCATAACTATACAAATTCTTTTTGCCTGAGCCAGACCAACTTGATCAAACTACTTCAGAAAAGTAACGAACTGGAGGAAAATGGCCATTGGTCTGATGCTTGATTATTTCTCTTCTCACAGAATCATAAAATAGTTCGGGTTGGAAGGAGTCTTCAAAGGTCACCTAGTTCACATCCCCTGCAATGAGCAGCGACATCCTCAACTAGGTCATGTTGTCCAGAACCAGATACTGCATATATGCTGACAAACCCTTTCAATTAAAAAAAACCCAGTTAGGAACTCTTCCTTCTGCAGCTTTTCTTGTCACTTTTTAATATCTCTACATTCCTCTTTGTAATACTTTTTCTTTCACCTAGCTTTTTTTCCTACTAATTTATTTTTGCAGTTGTCTCATTTATTTCCTGTTCCAATCTCTTCCTCTCCATTTGCTTTTTGAGACTTAGGATATCTGCAGATGGAAATAGGAAGTAACCCAATTCTACATGTCTTTGATTACAGGTGTATCTACACAAATCTTCAGCATCTGACCCTGGAGTTCAGCAAAACTTTTTTTCATTCTCTGGTACTGGTTCAAAACACCTGAAAACAGGAAGCTCAACCCTTGAGTAAAAAATATTATCATTAAGTTATCATAATTTCTAAACCAGAACTACGTACGTGCCTTCAAGGCAGGTAGTCTATGAACCTGTAAAATGGGAGGAGTCAAATACATAGAATCATAGAATCATAGAATAGTTTGGGTTGGAAAGGACCTTAAGATCATCTAGTTCCAACCCCCATGCCATGGGCAGGGACACCTCACACTAAAACGTGCCACCCAAGGCTCTCTCCAAACTGGCCTTGAACACTGACAGGGATGACGCATTCACAACTTCCTTGGGCAACCCATTCCAGTGCCTCATCATCCTTACAGTAAAGAATTTCTTCCTTATATCCAATCTAAACTTCCCCTGTTGAAGATTGAACCTGTTACCCTTTGTCCTATCACTACAGTCCCTAATGAAATCATTAACATCCAGTGTTAAAATACGGTAAACACTTCAGCCATTAAAACAAAAACAAATGAACAAACAACACCCTCTCCCTTAGCTAGTCAAAACCTGTTAATTAATTCTGCCAGATTCTGCCAAATGCAGTCCAATGGAAAAAACATCCATAAGGAATTATGGATATTATGAACAACTCCAATTCATCAGCTCAAGGAGAATTTAATCTAAATTTGTTATTTATTAGTCCTAGGACACTATGGGATAAGGTACTCCAGACTTTTCTTAACCTTGTATTCTCAGACACATAGGCATTCACTGAAGTCCGACACTCTTAACCACTGAATCTGGTCTGTCTTGCTCACTCTTTAGTCAAATGCACATAAGAGTATTTGCAAACAGGATAATTTCTGGCAGAGATACTGAAGGAAACAAAAAGCATCCCTGAACACCTTACTGCCACCTAAAGAAAACATTCAGACCCAAGGTGGTAGGAAAACTTCCTCACAACCATTATCAAAGAAGAAACACAATTCAGTGTCTTTCATCCTTCCAGACTCTAATTTCTCTGTTCCAGAAGCCATACAGATACTTTAAGTACATCAGTTTATTGTAAACAACTTTGGTTTTTCAGCTCCTATGATGCTGCCTTGACATGAACCATGCACTCAAAACACCAACATTACTGATTCCCTTTTTCCTCAGGCTTAGAAGCTGTGTCTCAACTTTCAATTTTATTTTTATATGCCCTGAAGGCATATAATTAGCTATGCATACCTTTGTCTCAGGTAACAATTTCATTTCACTGTGTGACTACCCTTTCTATCTATCTCACAGAACTTTCAGTCCCAGAATCTGTCATTGTAGTGACTCTCCCTTCTCTCCACCTATTTCTTGAAAAATCCTCAGATCCTGTTGACTCCTAAACCTCTTTCTTCTAAGCTCAGTATTAGGTCAATCCCATAACCTTGGTAAAATTCAGGTACAGAGTATGTGAAGATAAAAACCATTAATTGTAAAATAATCTCTGGTATGGATATGGAGCTAAAACAAATTTTGCCTAAAGCCAATCACCATCTCAGTTGTAAGATGTTTTTCATTCCTGTGGGAAATTCAGTATTTCTTACAATCTTTCCTGTCTCCAGGGCCTCAAATTCAAAAATATGATGAAGTTCCTAATGGAAATATGGAAGAAAGCATCTTCACAGACTTGGAACCGGTATGTGACTTGTTGCTGAGTGGATTTTGATAAAAACTCCTGAGTTGCCCCATTATAAAATTTCCATTAGTTTCAGACCTAGGCCTGGCAGAGACTGGAAAATAAAGCAAGTAAGGTTAAGTGTTCTTCCTATTTTTAGCTTGGCTTCTCAGCTTCATGTAGTTATGTTTTCCATTCCCTAAATCCAAGACTTCTTACCCAAGTGACTGACTTTATCCAAACTGGTCAGGATAAAAGAGGTCACAGAGAAGCAAGGTCCTAAAACAGCCAGTAGAGAAGAAGGATATAACCCCATAGGTGTTGGCAAAAGCAATAAAAATGAAGAAGCAACACATGAGTTATTTGGCACAGTAGGTCCATGTGGAAGAAGGAAAAGAGATGAAGAGAGAAATACACTTAAAATGGGAAAAGTTTTAATTAAATTTTGCCTCATTTTAAACACCAAAGTCAGTCATCAAAGAAAGATCTGAGAAACTGGTTTTAATGCTTGCAGAAATGCTTGTTTAAATGATGCTACTCCAATAATGGAACAAACATCCAAACAGAAAGAAAAATTCACGAAACAAAATGGGATTACCTCAAAATGCAGATATGCCTATCTCAAAATTATTTGAAGTTATGTAACAGCAACAAAGCACTTAAAAGCACTCTTCAGAATATTATGTAAATATTCTGAAAGTGCTACAATTTTGTGCCATAATAGTTTGTACCTTCATGACATATACAATGCCTGTTTCTCCTCTATCAAACTCACAGCTCTTTTAACAGAAATGCTCCATTCCTCTCCTCTAAGAAATGCACTGTGGCATTCCAGAGGGGATCCCAAAAGGCATTCAAGTATTAGAGATCTGTAAATCAGAAATGGAGGTGCAAAATGCTCAGTTTACTTTCTATCATCAGTAGCTATCTTCGCATTGTCATTCTTTTTTCAATCAAATGTCTCAAGGGCCAGATTTAAGTGGGTAATACTAAAAATAGACTGACACTGTCTACTGAAACAAAGAATAGAAAAAAGGAGAGAGCATGAATAAGTTTCTGGAAAAAAAAGAACATGACAACTTTAAAGAGTGATCTCTAACTCCAGCTGCCAGAAGTGTATTATGAACAATGCAAGCATAAGCATCTATAATGCCCCACTGGGAACTGAAGGCTGATTTATCAAACCTCTTGTCAGTCAGAGTCAGGTCTTGGCTTCTGCCAGAACAGATGCAATATAAGATGATGGGGCCATGGTATTCTTGCCAACAGACACACCTGATTTTCGGAAGTGGCATGCACCTGAGCTCTTCATGAAAGGTGACTGCAGAATGTATTGGGTTTCATTAAAAAAAAAAAGAATTAAAAGAAAATCTGTACTCCTTCAAATATTGCAAAGCTACTAGTTTTATACTTGTTGGGTCAAGTTCTTCAGACTTTAAGGACTTTCAATTATAGTTAGCTGGGACGCATGCATTGCTGTGGCAGAGCTGAAAATTGCCAATTCTTCCTTGCTCTTCTCAACTTATCCAGATCTTGCACTGGTTTCATATATGGACCAAAAATTGAAAATATCTGCATCCTAGAAGAGTCTACAGAGACCTCTGAATGCACAAAATCAGAAGGAAGAATATAGTTTTATCAACATTTCTTTAAAAAGCATTTGTGAAGAATGTTATTTGACTTTGTATAAGTTCTAGGAATTCTAGTGATACTATATTTAAGATAACAATATTAAGGATATTATTTCTTTATATTAAGATAATTGATTTCTAAGTAGCTTGCTTTAGTTTGAGTCTTGAAATTTGTGCAGCCAATAAATTTAAGCAATATCTACAATAGCAAGTGTCAGCCAGAGATCAGTAAAGTGAAACAGTTGGCGCAAAGGGTCCACAGAATATGCTTTCAGAAGGGTTTAACTTTGGTCTTGTCCTAGTCTGCTTCCAGGGACTAAATGCCCACTAGAAGTTGAAGAACAACAAGCATACTCCTGTCATGCACTTTCCTGTTTAGTTTTACCTGAAGAAATTATTATAGTGTGCCTACATTGAAAGCTTCAAAGCATTTTTGGCACATACACAGATTTAAGAGCATTAGTAAAATTACTTAACTGTTTTGCTTTCCTTTGTGAAAGGTTATTTCTTTTCTTGTGAAGACAGGGCTGGTAGGTTACATCCCCTCTGCTCTTACCACATTTCTAAATGGTTTTCAGAGTACTGTTGCACAAGTAGCTTGGTAAGTTGGACGCTACTTGTTTTCTGAACATAAAAATATTACATTTCTTTCGGTATGAGGCCAACATGGAAGCCATTTTGTTCCTTGGCTTGTTTCAAGTCTGTGCAAGCAAATATATTCAATACCAAATAGCAAATAAACCTGAAAAGTAAACTGTAATCAAAACCAGTTCATCATTACTGAAGTATGTATCTTTTTTTATCTTGAAAGTCAAAACAGTTCAGATTTTCATCATGAAAAAGTATACTGATATGACTGGTACCTGAAAAGATAAAGCAAGTGATAATCTGTCAGCATCACAGTTTGGAGTGAGTCAGAGTCCATGAAAATAGGAAAATATGCCAACGTGCAGGAGCGAGCTCAAAGTGTGTGACTCCATTTTTTTCAGACTATTCGTAGTAAGATCAAACTTAGCAATGAAAAAGATTTTCAGAGAACATTCTAACAGCTGCACAGGGAAACAGAAGCAACAGTGGTCACTGAGATGTTTACCTCCACTCATGGACAAACACTGCCCTAGGTATGATCCTGTACAGGATGCTAAGTACAGTAGTGACTGGAAGTGATTTCTGTGGATTTAAGGTATCACAGAATTTGCATTCATTTTTCTTATCTTTATGATCATTAATATTTTGTATGGCAACTTCTCTTTATCAGTTTTATATTCGTAAATTTTTATTTGGAATAACCAGAGCTTAAAGGACATTAGCTGCTAACACGGACATGGCAAAAGAGTTACTCTTCATGTCTTTCACTCAATCTAGTGAAAGATGTCCCTGTACAGAGCAGGGGGGCTGGACTGGATGATGTTTGAAAGTTCTTTCCAGGCCAAACCCTTCTACGATTTTATGGACCCCTACACAGAGTCGCTTTGCAACTTCTGTTAGTTCAATACAAACATCTTGCAGGCAGCCTCACTGGAAAAAACCAGTAAGTTCTGGAAGGCAAAATTTTGGTTTGTAAAATAAGCAATCTACTTAAAAATCTGATCTGCAAATGACCCTTATTCATCACTGCTGCTAGGCAGAAAAGTTATAAATATTGAAAGAAACCTGGCTTTTTAATTTCTCAGTCCTACTCTGTGTAGACAGAGCACCACCAAAATCCATCTTCTAAAGTACACGCCAGCAAGGTCTACCTACAATGTGTGAAATTTGTTTGGAGGTGTCAGTTCAGTTGTCAGACGTGTTTTACAGTAGAAGTAAGTGAGGCTGATGCCAGAGCTTACTCCCAAGTGGGCAAAAAATGAATCTTGCAAGAGAAAAGAATGGGCAAACCTAAACCTGCAAACACATCCAAAAGAGCATGAATACACTCAAAGCAAGATTAAAGCCGTTCTGTGCTCTTTCAGGACAACTCTTAACTATATGAAATTCAGATATAAAGTTCAAAATTCTACTCTATCATTCTTGAAAATGGTAGACACTCTCAACTTAAAACAGGAAGAGCAGTTAGCCAGAACTTCTGGCCTTTTAAACATCTGCAATATCTACTTACTCCCTGAGCTGCCTGTATACGGCACATAAAATAACAAGAATCTCATCAGCTCAGTAGCTGTCTCTACAGGACAGAACCATTTATTTTTTGATTGAAAGTTGACATTTATCATGCTGTTTGGACAGATCCCGGTGACAATTCGCGAAGACATTTGCTGGGCTTTCTGTCACTATTTTATGTTAGCACAGCAGATCCCATTAACGTAGAACCAGAAAAAAATATTTGTTGAATGTGAACCAAAGACAAAATAAGTTCTTTATAATTAACTCTCAATTTTAAAAAATGTTTTGAAGTCAGCCTGTGAGACATGGATATCTAAAGCAATGATTTATATGTTGTTTACCGATGCTAACTTTAGACGAAACTTGAACAAGCTGGCTTTTTTTATGAAACAACAGTTACAAGTCATTGCATACACTCTGGCAAAAAAATTGTCTTAAAAAATTTGAGCTACTACCGTTTTTTTGTTGTTTTTTTTTTTTTTTATTTTCAACTTAATTTCAACAACAAGGAAAAACCATAAGTAAATGACGGATAGAACAGGGGCTCGTGCAAATGGTCTTCACACAAGCAGAAACTACTGTAACAGAAGTCAGCAAAAGCACTGAGATCAGAAGAAAGAACAGAGAGCAAGATGTATCTACAAAAACTATTAATGTTTTGGCTGTAATTCTGAATTTTATTTAAATGGTCCATGCTATTCTCAAAATACCTTTACTTCCTGACATCTTCTGATCTCACATGCAGCACAGTGACATTACAATCAGATACTTTAGCATTTTGTATTTTGACAAGCGCTGGAAAAACAGTAAACAAAAGAGAGGTCAGATGAGGTTCTCTGAAGGTGGTAGCCACCCAGTTTGCAAAATTTTAAGTGTTCTAAACTAGGGCAGTGAGTCCACATACTTTATCAAAGCTCAAGGTACAATTACTTTATTTACAGTTCAAAACATGATGACAGTCTTTGGCAAATAAGCTCTATGTTATAACAGGGACTTCTAGGAATCCTTTTCTATCTTTCTTTGGTTTTACCACCTTTTAATTCATTTGTTGATACGCAATTCACTGTCTCTGACAGTAAAATGTATCTGTTCTGTTAATTTATCATCAGGAAGGTCAGTCTATTACCACTATTTTCTGAAACAAATTAGTTCAAATAAAGTAACTATTAATAATGGAGAAATGTTCAGCAGTAGTATTCCAGCTGCACTTAAACTTTGACTTTGATATGAACTGCATTTAAGCAGCCAATGAGCTTGCCACAGCTGGAGAGCAAACAATAAAAACTCATGCACTTTCCTGATAAATTAAGTATGATTGTGAAGTAAAATTATCCTCTATCAAAAGAAAGAAATGCAAATTAACTCGTATATATACAAGTTCCGTTCTATGGCAGACACTAAAGACAGAGAGAATGAAAGAAATATAATGATAACTTATTCTGTATCAAACCTGAATTTCAAAACTTTCCTCTGAGGTCTGAAGACAATGTAAACAAAACAATAATTGCAAAATCAATTTAGACAAGTCCAAAGAAAAATGTACAGATACCAACAGCTTACAATAAAATTTAATGTCACCAATAAAATGGTAGCATTTGGCACAGCTCTACATTTCAATATGCTTTTTACAATGTTTTTAAAGACAGAAATGTATGAGATATGATGTCATTGATGCGCTTTTTTTTTTTTTTTTGGTCTTTTTCTGCGTGTGCGTAACAACACAGATTATAACCCTGATTATTTCAATACTTATTCACATAAATACCCTAAATGGCGCCATTAAAATACTATCTCTAGATGCAGAACACTAGGCAAGACACAAGCCTTGACATGATCACCTGGAAATAATGATTTTATTTTGCCTCTAAAGTTTCCTTCTCCAAATAAATGAAATTACTGGTTTCATATTTTGCAAAATTTATCATAAATTTTCTACTATATGCTACATGAAGACATGGGCAGAAATCTAAAATTCACTTGCATTCTGTAAGAAAAGTCATTGTTCATATAAATGAGGGAAAAGTCAATGATTTCTGACACCAAAACAGTACAGGTGGGTGCTATGTAAGTTCAAACTTAAACAGGGGAAGTTGAGATTGGATATGAGGAAGAAATTCTTTATTGTAAGGGTGGTGAGGCACTGGAATGGGTTGCCCAGGGAAGCTGTGAATGCTCCATCACTGGCGGTGTTCAAGGCCAGGCTGGACAGAGCCTTGAGCGATATGGTTTAGTGAGAGGTGTCCCTGCCCATGGCATGGGGGTTGGAACTAGATGATCTTAAGGTCCTTTCCAGCCCTAACTATTCTGTGATTCTATGATTCTATATAGGAAGGTTGGCAGGTCGCATGAATTGCAATTTCTGGTACCAATCTTAAAGTTTTAATTTGAAAAATATTGCAAGAGCATCAGATTTATTTACTGTTCTCTGTTGGGTTTGTGACACAAAAGAGTATTCAAAGGCCACATTCTTCCACCATTGCATCCTCAACCCTTGTAAGGTGTAAGCTAATTATTTCAGCTTCACTGAGCATCTCCCCTGTATCTCCTCTTGAAACACCCTTGAAATACTATGAAACACTCAAACATCGTAACTGACTTAAGATAATACAAACACTCCCTGAATTAATTTTGTTCAGTAGTCTAACAATTCTGATCTTCTCAGATGAAACGCAGATGTACTAACACATTGCGCCACTATATGCCGTGCTCCTATTAAAAATTCATCTAATAAAAGGTAAGGGGTTGTTATTAATTGCATCTAGAAAAATACTTTCTGTCTAGTTAACTGTTTCACGTGGCAAATTTGTTTGAAATGTTGGATTGAAAGCATGAATTTTGGAATCTGGGTGTTAATAAATTATTATGAAATGTCTAACTGAATCTCCTGTAAATAACTAGTCATTTGTATACGTCAAGGGAACGTTGTGCATCTAAATAGGCTAGAAAATCTAAGGACTTTTCTACTGATCTGCAAGTGTACAGGCTGATCAGACGACAAAGACTAAAGTGAAACTACTCTCCACTGCTGAAAATTATTTCCCCCTATACCTCAAAGTGAAGACTCAAATGAGTAAGCTATGTAAGTGTGTGGATTTGGGTTCAAGAAGACATTTTATTTTGCTTACAGAGAAAAGACAGAAAAAGGGGAATGAATGCATGCAGTGAACAAAGATATAGCAATGAGAAAAATGTATCAGGATGAAGATTCTGCAATGATTCTGCAATGTTCCAAGTGAGGTCTCAGGAGAGCAGAGTAGATGGGCAGGATCACCTCCCTCGACCTGCTGGTCACACTCCTTTTGATGCAGCTCAGGATACGGTTGGCTTTCTGGGCTGCAAGTGCACACTGCCGGCTCATGTTCATTTTTCCATCAACCAACACCCCCAAGTCCTTCTTCTCAGGGCTGCTCTCAGTCTCTTCTCTGCCCAACCTGTAGCTGTGCCTGGGATTGCTTCCACCCAGGTGTATTACCTTGCAATTGGCACGGTTAAACTTCATCAGGTTGGCATCAGCCCACCTCACAAGCATGTCAAGGCCACTCTGGATGGCATTCCTTCCCACCAGCGTATCGACAGAACCACACAGCTTGGTGTCATCGGCAAACTTGCTGATGGTGCACTCAATCCCACTGTCCATGTAACTAATAAAGACATTAAACAAGACCGGTCCCAACACCGATCCCTGAGGGACACCACTCATTACTGGCCTCCAGCTGGACATTGAGCCATTGACCACAACCCTTTGTGTCCGGTCATCCAGCCAGTTCTTTATCCACTGAGTGGTCCACCTACATTGATGTCTCTCCAATTTAGAGACAAGGATGTCATGTGAGACAGTGTCAAACATTTTGCACAAGTCCAGATAGATGACATCAACTGTTCTACTCCTGTCCATCGGTTCCATAGCCTCATCATAGAAGGCCACCAGATTGGTCAGGCAGGATTTCCTCTTAGTGAAGCCATGCTGGCTATGACCAAGCACCTTGTTGTTCTTCATGTGCCTCAGCATGCCTTATAGGAAAATCTGCTCCACGATTTTGGCAGGCACAGAGGTGAGGCTGACTGCTCTGTAGTTCCCTGGCTCATCCATTTTCTCCTTCTCAAAAATGGGGAGTCCCAGTCGTCGGGAACTTCACCTGACTGCCACGGTTTTTCAAAAATGGTGGACAGTGGCTTAGCAACTTCATTTGCCAGCTCCTTCAGGACCTGAGGATGGATTTCATCAGGTCCCATGGACTTGTATACGTTCAGGTTCTTAAGATGGTCTTGAACCAGATCCTCTCCTAC
>JAOEHY010049983.1:0-53031 GCA_025447955.1 Psilopsiagon aurifrons
AAGTCCAGAGGAGGGCCACGAGGATGATCATGGGACTGGAGCACCTCTCGTATGAAGATAGGATGAGAAAGTTGGGGTTGTTCAGCCTGGAGAAGAGAAGGCTGCGTGGAGACCTCATAGCAGCATTCCAGTAGCTGAGGGGGGCCTACAAGGATGCTGAAGTGGGACTCTTCATTACGGACTGTATCAACAGGACAAGGGGGAATGGGTTTAAACTTTCATAGGAGAAGTTTAGATTGGATATAAGGAAGAAGTTCCTTACTGTAAGGGTGGTGAGGCACTGGAGTGGGTTGTCCAGGGAAGTTGTGAATGCTCCATCGCTGGTGGTGTTCAAGTCCATGTTGAGCAGAGCCTTGGGTGGCATGGTTTAGTGTGAGGTGTCCCTGGCCATGGCAGGGGGCTTGGAACTAGATGATCTTAAGGTCCTTTCCAACCCTAACTATTCTATGATTCTATGATGTGCTGTAGTATGGAATACCCCTTTGGCTAGTTTGGGTCAGGTGGCCTGTCTCTGTTTCCTCCCGGCTTCCCTTCCTCCCTGGCAGAGAATGAGACTAAAAAAGTCCTTGGTCAGAGTAAATGTTACTTAGGAACAACTGATACAGTCATCCTTTAAACCTTCTGAGTAAACTTATATGTGGCCATAATGTTAATGGACATCATAAAAGCCAAATAAAACATGTTTTTGGCAAGCATCTGTTTTATTTATGGGTTACTTTACATTGTGACTTGAAGTAGCTGTATGTATATAACTTGTTGATTTTCAACTGTGCTATAGAGTTCTTTAGGGAATTTTGTAGGGCTTATACTAAGGACCTCATAATTAGGTGGAAAGACGTAAATTGCCTCAGGCAAAGGAGTCTAACATATGAAATGGTGGAATGTAAATAGCAATGCGGAAAACAGACTGGGGTGATGGCTGACAAGAAACTAAGTGGCTGTGCAATGCAATCCAGTGGCAGAGAAGGCCATTTGAATTTTCTGCTGGGTATGCAGAGATGCATTGCATAGTGGGGACAAAACTTTGAAATATTTCATACAGGTAAAGTTGATAGAGAAAATGTAAAAATAAATGATTTCCAAACTTTTGTTTTAAAATCTATATGTTGAGCTATTGACTGCTTTTTCTGGTTAGAGAAGAATTAATTCTCTAGCGTCGGAACATAAGTCAGATCTTTTATTTGTTAACAGCACTTGCAAGCATCTTATATTTCTGACATTATTTTTTTCAGAAATTTAGCTCTTGGCAGTGATCTTAGAGCTTCTGAGAGTAGTTTTATAACTTCTGAGTAACTTAAGGTAATGTGTATCAGTGCAAAATGAAAGCATATCCTTGTGAGGACTTGCAGAATTGTTGCCTGCACTTAAGAGAAGCCTGACTCCAAGGTTGGATGATGATAAGAATTATTTTTTTTGAAACACAGAAGTATTTCCTGTGACATTTTAATCGTAGACAAGAAATATAGGGTTCTGATGTGTTTTGATTATAACCTTTGTGTAAACACTTGTTAAGTATGATTGTGATTATTAAATACTATGGATTAGAAATGTGCACATTAAGTATGAAAGCAGAGAGTTTCAAAGGATTTTGAGGCTCAGTCTTTTGGTTGGTTCACAGTTTTCAGTTTGTCTTGATTTTTCATGATAGCTATATATAAGTAAGATGAACACACATAAAATAATATCTTTCTTTGATTCTCAGATGTAAATGAATTGAAGGAGTGCCTTCAGGTACTAGTGAAGGAGCAGCAAACTCTGGCCACACAAACAGCTACAACGGCTCTTTCAGCTATGAGGCTAAAACAGAGGCTAGTTATCCTGGAACGATATTTCATTGCATTAAACAGAACAGTTCTTCAGGAGAATGTCAAAGTTAAGTGGAAAAGCAGTAGTATTCCTCTGCCTGCTACGGATAAGAAAAGGTAATGACACAAGCATGAACAAGTTAATACATTAAGGAAAGTTTTAGAAAGGTTATCAAGCTATGTGTGAGAAGTTAATGTGATTTATTCCTCCTTGTGAAACATTAGCAGTAAAGAAACTCTTATTTCTTGAGGTGGTTTTATGTGCTGTCGCCTGCCACACAGTTTTCCTCTTCAGCTCATGCTTGCTTATAGTGTCTCTGTTCATACTAGTGGGTTTTTATTATAATACATTGCTGTAGGTATTATTCTTTGAGCTATAAGTATACTTTTATTGAGGTATTACTTTTGTTCTACTCAAAAAGTATGGAGAGGCTTATTTCAGAAATGATGCTTGTGGAGGTTACTTAGTTCTAATAACATTAATACATTTTTGTCAATATTTGCTCAATTAAGGCATATAATAAATTCAAAAATACAAATACATGAAAGTTGAGCATAGTTTTTGTTAGCTTGGGTGAGAAGCTGTTTCAAGAGAACTGACTGAATAAGAAATCGTCTGATAGCTTATTGACCTAAAAATAGAAATATCTATCAGATGAGGCATTAAGAATGCTACTTAGTAGCTGAACAAGGTTGCTGTCTGACAGAATAAGGAGTTCAGCCTGGGAAATTTTTATGTTAGGTTGTCTCTAGCTTCTAAAAGAAAGGAGACAATAAGTTAATATCGTGATTAGTTATTGTGTGGTTGAAGTTCTGACTATGATATTTTCCCCCTCAGTAATCTGTTATCTGGTTGTTATCTGCTGATTAAAAAAGAGCATTAGTATATTTAAATTTTCAGATTGCTAAAAATGCCAGTTTAATTTTTTTTTCTCTTGAAAAAGTCTTAAACAGTTCATTCTCTTTTGATGTGAGATTAAAAAACTGGAATTGTTGGTGTCCTTCTGAGAGGGAGCACTAGGGAATCTCCTGTTGTTAAGTACAAAGAAATGCTTACTTAAATTAATGGGATTGTTAGCATGAAAAGAAAAGTTCAGAGAAATGTATGTGAGCCCAGTGGGTATTAATGAAAGTTCAAGCCATCTGTTCCTTGCACACAGCAATATGGAAGCTGCAAAGAGAGATTAATAACATTGGCACTTGAATGGAAAGATAAGAAATGACAAAATTGATAGAATTAATTATTAGTAATTGAAGCTTCATAAAGAAATAGCCTATCAGCATAATCTGTGCAGTCCAAATTATCTAGAAATATAAACTTCCTGAGTAGATAATGAGTAAATGAAGTATCTTATGTCTCTGTATCTTAAATACATGATCATAATTTCATTCTGAAGAGCTATAGGCATCTTTCTGATGCCAGTCAATTTTGCCAGTCTAGTTTATTATTTCTCTGGAGCTTTTTAATGTTGGGGGTTGAACTGGTTGTTCTTTCAGGCAGCTGAAGTTAAGGTTTTGTTGTTGACGTGTTGATGTTGATCATCGTCATTCTCGAGACAATTACGGTTCTTTACAAATTTAAATTGTGTAATTATATATGCATGCATAGAGCTAAATTGTAAAATTGTTGAATATACAAGTTATACAAATAGCTACTAATGTAAATATATATTATTATAATATACATTACACTAAGACAGTGTATATAATTTTTTTTAGCCCAAGACCTGTAGGCAAAGGTGTAGAAGGACTTGCACGCGTCGGATCCCGAGCAGCACTTTCATTTGCATTTGCGTTCCTTCGCAGAGCCTGGAGGTCAGGTAGGTCTACTTTGTAGCTTATTGCATATATTTTTCATTAGAAGACAGATGATCCATTAAAGCATCTGTGTCTATTAGGTATTTGCATTGAACTATACATTTGTAAGCATTAGATCTGCATAGTTGTGTTTTATGTTTATGTAGTACTATGGCAAGCAATACTGTTGCTCATCAAAGCCATCCAAGCCAGTACCAAGGCTGTGTTGTGCTAGGATCCTTTTATGCTTATGAAGGCAAATTAGTATTTCATTAAGAGAATATATCTTTTAATGCCAGGTTTCAGAAAAGTGAGATTTATTCTTCAGACAAGGTTGATCTACTGTACTACTTCATGACAGCAACAAAAAAAGATTTGGGAGCAGTAGTGTCAAATTTGCGTTTGTGTACTTGACAGTGATTGTCAAATTGCAGAGGTTGGCAGAATTGTCACGTGTCACTTTATACTGTCTGTTGGTCTGATGGCAGAATGTTTGTCTGAACAAACGCTGTTTTTTCAGATGGCAGCTCATTCTTTGTCCAGCCAGCCCTAGTTCTGATTTCCTCAGCAGTTGCATAGTGGAATGAGCTGGTTTAAGAGTTGTCATCTTTTTGAATGTTTTTGTGAAGCAGATAGCTGTTCAGAAATCTTGCAGTCAAAATGTTTGTGTGAAATTTGGGAACTTTGTATGTATTATTAAAGAACATGTATGCTTGACGTAAAAAAAGATCTACAGAACATTGTATACAGAAAATTGCATAACTTGTGTGTTTAAGGGGAGATGTAACTAATATTACTGTGTTCTTTAGGTGAAGACGCAGACTTGTGCAGTGAATTGCTACAGGAATCACTTGATGCACTAAGAGCTTTACCGGAGGCGTCCCTTTTTGATGAAGGGACTGTATCTTCTGTATGGCTGGAAGTGGTGGAAAGAGCTACTAAATTCTTAAGGTCTGTTGTGACTGGGTAAGTTTCTTTTTTTTGAGCATTGCTGAAGTAGTTGTTAAATGGCAGACTTACATCTCATAGCAGCTGATGGTATAAGCATAATAATTTATGTGAAGTTAAAAAGATTGCTTTTGCTCATACAAGAACTATGAAAATAATGTTCTTTAAATATGATTTAATCCATAGACTCATAGAGTGGTTAGGGTTGGAAAGGACCTGAAGATCACTGAGTTCCAGGCCCCCCCTGGCATGGGCAGGGACACTTCATGCTAGACCGTGTCACCCAAGGCTTCACCTGTTTAAGGAAAATCAGAATTTGAATATTCTGAATCACTGCATGGAGTCTTAACTGAAAAAATAGTGTTTCATTAGTGTAAACTGTATTGGCATGTCGAATTCTTTGGTAATACAGTATACGTGTACACTTAATTGTTCTTTTCTAGTGTACTAAAATAATGCACACTTCTATGCATGTGAGGGGAAAAAACATTCCCATTGGACTTAGAGCACTTCCCTGCTCTTTCCCTATTATTTGAGGAAGCTTGAAGTTACATTTTTACTATAGCTGCCAGAAATTGTCTTTTGAATGCTAGAACTACATTCTTTATGATAACCACTATAAGGATATTTTAATTTCACCTGTGAAAAAGTTTTTCATGTTTTCAGCATGTTTAATAGAGCTAGGGCTGCCGCTCAAAAAAATTGATCTTGTGTGGAACGTGTCAGCTTTTCTTCATACCTGCTTTCATCACCAGTTTTTTATTTTTCTGGAAGTTTAGTGGTTCTTGGAGTGTTTTAGAAGCTTTTGGTAAGCAACCATGTATTGTTTCCAATCACTTCTTACTTAATACATACTGTTTGACTTCTAGAGATGTACATGGAGCTCCCAGTACCAAAGGGCCAGGAAACATTCCGTTGCAAGACCAGCACTTGGCACTTGCTATATTGCTAGAACTGGCAGTGCAGAGGGGTACATTAAGGTGAGAAACACTCCGGTTTTTAAACATCACTGTCTGTTGAAATGGCCTGAACATTGCCTGTTTTCAGTTTCCTTGGGTTTGGGATTAATGTAATAATTGTGGTTCAAAGCATATGACCTTTTTCAGTAATGCAGTGGTGGTCAAGATCTTATGTTTGCTAGATTGCAAAATCCCATTTTTGCTATATTGATAAGCTGTTTAAAGAGGAAAGCCGTGATGCCTGATATTGCTAAGCTTCAAATTGTGGAAAGTCAGTTGTATGGATAACCAAAAAAATGCTTTTAGAAATGCTTACTAAAAAAGTTGTGAACTTCATCTTTCAGCCAAATGTTGTCAGCAGTTATGTTGTTGCTTCAACTTTGGGATAATGGAACGAGGGAAACGGACAATGAGCGATCTGCACAGGGAACAAGTGCACCCCTTCTACCTTTGCTACAAAGATTTCAAAGTATAATATGTAATAAAGACATGCCCAATACTGAGGAAGAGATTCAGGTACTTGCCCTTTCTAACTAATCCGAGGATATTATGTTGGTATCAAATTTAATTTGGCTGCTAAAACAATTTTGAAATTTTCTGAACAAAGTTGGCAGTAGTGTTTTCCATGTAAGATGTGTATATGCCACTGTTGTTTGGTTTTCATGTGTACATTTTGAGTTTCTTGAGGTAGGAGGATGAATGTCACAGTATAACTAGAGGTAAGCATTGTGTTTCAGAGTTAATGATAATTAACTTGGATATGTAGCCAGTTAACTTTTCTGTGTACTCATTTATATTTAATTGTGTTTGAAGTTAATTGAACTATGACTCCTGGTAAATATTATTGAAGTTGATAAAACATAGTAAACCAGTTTCATTATGCTTGTAGGTTTCTGTTACATTCACAATCTGACTATATTTTCAACATAAGTGTTTGAAATTTTCCTCTACTGCAAGATAAAGATGTGCAGAGTTAATTTGTTTTCTCTTAAACTTGTGCAGATACTCAGCATGGCTAAAATATAGAATCATAAAATAGTTGGGGTTGAAAAGGACCTGAAGATCATCTAGCTCCAACCCCCTTGCCGCGGGCAGGGACACCACACACTAAACCATGTCACCCAAGGCTCTGTCCAACCTGGCCTTGAAAACTTCCAGGGATGGAGCATTCACAACTTCCCTGGGCAACCCATTCCAGTGCCTCACCACCCTTACTGTAAAGAATTTCTTCCTTATATCCAATCTAAACTTCCCCTGTTTGAGATTTAACCCGTTACCCCTTGTCCTATCATTGCAGTCTCTAATGAAGAGTCCTTCCACAGTATTCTTATAGTCCCCCTTCTGATACTGGAAGGCTGCTGTGAGGTCTTCACACAGTCTTCTCTTCTCCTGGCTGAACAGCCTCAAATTTCTCAGCCTGTCTTCATTCGGGAGGTGCTCCAGTCCCCTGATCATCCTCGTGGCCCTCTTCTGGACTTGTTCCAACAATATATTGTCTATCTGTATATGTAGTGGCGTCAAAATACCTTGAGGGTTCTTCTGACTGCTCATTTTTCCCTTCTAGCTCCTGACTTACCCTCTGAGTCCAAATGAAAGTTTTCTGAGGTATCTGACTTTGCCACAGGATAATGAGCTAGCGATTGATCTGAGGCAAACAGCTGTTGTGATCATGGCCCATTTAGATCGCCTAGCCACTCCATGTATGCCTCCACAGTGCAGCTCTCCTACATCTCATAAGGTAACTGTTTGCAATGTCAAAGTTCATAATATATTTTCCTAAAAGCATAACTGATTCTCAGTTTTGAAGGAAAGCAACTCATAAGAGTCTTCAGATTTCCATTTAATTTTTACAGGGTAACCTTGAGTTGCCTATATTTGTCTTACTTGGGTATCTTTTATTAAATCATACAATCATAGAATAGTTAGGGTTGGACAGGACCTTAAGATCATCTAGTTCTACCCCCCTGCCGTGGGCTGGGACACCTCCCACTAAACCATGCCACCCAAGGCTCTGTCCAGCACTGCCAGGGATTCAGTCTTGGAATTATAATTCTATGGTTTGTGAACTGTCCTTTCTTATGACAACACTGTAGTTAATTCTGCCATATTTTGGGCTGTTCTGCGTGTTTATCAGAGTAAACACTCAATACCATTTATAAATGTTGAGGGTCTGATTTATTTAAAAAAAAAAAAAAAAAAAAAGTAACTGTTAAGCTTCCCAACTTTGAAAACCTCTGAACACTTACTGTAGATATTTATAGCTTATTCAGTACCGGGCTGAATATGATGCATACAAGCCTTTATTTTTGATATCTTTTAATAGATGAGCTTTTTTGACTATGGGCAGTAATGACTATCACAGATTTGAGTATGTTTGACATAAACAGCTTTAAAAAATACCTATGCATTTTATTAAGTTGTGTATTTAAAAATTGATAACTTACAGAATTTCTTATTTTCTAGGGATCTCTGCAAGAGGTCATCGCTTGGGGTTTAATAGGTTGGAAATACTATGCTAATGTGAGTGGTCCAATTCAGTGTGAAGGACTTGCCAGTCTTGGTGTCGTGCAGGTTGCCTGTGCAGAGAAACGTTTTCTAATACTATCTAGAAATGGCCGAGTTTATACACAAGCATACAACAGTGATACTCTGGTGAGAGTTTTTTTTAATATGTGTTCAAATATGTGTTCCTTTCTTGTATTATTTCATAGCATAAGTCTGCTCCTTTGACTGTTTGCACTTTCTTGGAAGAGTAGACTGAAATGCACTGATTTTTGTGAGCTTCTAGGATTTTGTTTTTGAACTTTCAGAAATAGTGGTTTTGATATTTTTATATTGACTTGATTAAATGCATCTGTTTTTTGTAATTTTTATTAGGCTAGAGGTTATGAATACAATGATAATCACTTTCATTGGTATGCTTGCCTTGATAACAGCTTTGGAAATTGGCAGATGTGAAATGGGTTTTACTTCAGTGATGTAACACTGTGCCCAAACTGTGTAGTTATAGAAACACTTGTAACTAAGATTTGCCTGTAAGATTAACACCATTCTCATGTATACTGAAGACCAGGTAAGAATGGGGACAAAATAATTTCAAAGCATTGTTCCTGTCAGACTTGAACAGTAGATTTGATGGTTTTTTTTTTTGCTTATACCTTTTGCTTCATAAATGTGAGTGCAAGTTTTGGTAAAGGAAATCTATCCCTAGTTATTCTAGACAAGTGATGGAAAATAGAAACATTTTTTGTAAGTGTATTGCTTTTGTTTGGTTCACAGGGACCCCAGCTGGTGCAGAGTCTAGCTTCCAGAAATATTGTGAAGATAGCAGCACATTCAGATGGGCATCACTATCTTGCTTTGTCAGCAAATGGTGAAGTTTTCTCCTGGGGCTGTGGAGATGGTGGAAGACTAGGTCATGGAGATACAGTGTATGTAATAAAAATGATCATAGCAGTTATTTGCCAGGGCTCTGAATTCATAATAAAAACTGTTCTGTGAAGAAGCACCTTCATTATTTGACATCAGTCTCTGCTATTGAACAGAAGTTGTATTCTCCCTGCATTTTTTCTCTGCCTGTAGTATTCCTGGTCCTGTATTAATGCTGCTTCCTGAGATACTTGTAGATAGAGGGTGCAGTAGTGGTTGCACTGTTATTACGTCCTTTATTTATGGTTTTATGACTCCTTAGCCCATTTTCTCTAGAAACATTGAGTCAGATGTCAGAGTGGGGTCATCATTTCCTGTGCAGTCATGTTGCATAATTCTTTTTTTTTTTTTCCCCTCTGGTGTTAAATAATAACATTACAGGCCTACTTCTGTGTAGAAGTAGTCTTCTACATGGGTATTCTGTGGGGGTTGTACATTAATGTATTTTAGAGTTTTTAAGTGTCTTCCTCCAGTGCTGAATTCCCTATGAAAGCAAAGGAGTCACTGAACAAGGGTTAGCAGTGTCATGAAATCAATTGTTAATTGTTCAGATAAAGTAATTAAAGATAATATTTATAATAGACAAATATTTGTCTGAGAAGACTGCATTAATTTAATTGGAAATAGAAGTCATATTTGTCAGAAATTCCTTCAGTGCTTTGCATGTTGTTGAACAATCTGAACTTAATTTTTGGCCTGTAGCTGTATTTATATCTTTCAACTTCAGACTAATAATAAGGTTTGCAGGTAGAATTGCAGCAATTGTTTTCTAACAAGTATGTCACACCTTTTATTATCTACTCATCAGATGACATTTTGTGAAATATGTCACTTTTTCTTTAAATAGCCCTCTGGAGGAACCTAAGATGATATCTGCTTTATCGGGAAAGCAAGCTGGGAAACATGTTGTTCATATTGCATGTGGAAGCACCTATAGTGCAGCCATTACTGCTGAAGGAGAGCTATATACATGGGGACGAGGAAACTATGGCAGGCTTGGCCATGGTATGTTGCCTGATACCTTAAATTGTTTGTCAAAGAATTGTTTAGTGCCTGTCTCAAATGATCTTTTATCCAACTCACCTAAAGCTAATTTGAGAACAGTATCTGGCTTCAAATGAATTGAAATGATTAAGGGGAGGGACTGTCTTAAAACCACTAAATTTGTATGAGTTATGTGAAAAATAGTAATTGGGTTGAGAAGAAAAATCTACAGATTTCTGTTCCCTTCCTTGTGTAGCAAAGAATATCTCATGGGTTAAATCAGTATTAGATACCTAAGAAACCTTATGGGAGCTTAGTCATGATGCTCCAATCTGAAAACAAAACCAAACCAACACCCTTCTGCCCCCACACAACTAAACACCCAAAAGCAAATAATAAAGAAAAATCCAAACCCAAACAATAACCAAACAAAACAAAACCAAAGAATCTACCAGGCCTTCATGGTTTTGCTTCTCATTGAACTGCTTTTTTTGAAGGTTCCAGTGAAGATCAGACTATCCCAATGCTTGTCACAGGGCTGAAAGGACTCAAAGTTATTGATGTGTCCTGTGGGAGTGGAGATGCTCAGACTCTTGCAGTTACTGAAAACGGTTAGTAGCAAAATATAGCACACTTTAAACTTACCTTTTCTTCCTTTCATTCTGAAGATATTTATACCCTAGATATGCTTATTTGTAATGGCTTGAACTCTGTAAAAATAAGAAAGATAAATGCAAAATGGGTAATTGCACATATAATGTATGCAGATATATTCCCATGCATAGATATGCAAGTTATTAATTATGAATCTGCATATGTATTTCCATATATGGCATATATGTGTAAAATTATGATGTAAATGTATAATATACACACAAAAAATTACATATATGTATGTACACATCAAAGTTTTATTCGCTCTTATGTGAGTGCAAATAACTTACGTTGTCACGACAACCAGAATTTTGAGTAAGAAAGTTGTGTTAGCCCATCGGAGTGCCAATGAGAGACTGTATTGAAATTATGCTTCCCAGCATCCCTAAGTGAGGTGCCTAGGGTGAGACAGATTCAAAACCTGAATTTAACTGTGTGAGGTTAAGCACCAGAGTCGTCCTTGAGAAAGCAGATAGCGCTTGGAAGCTCTTTTAAAATGTAGCTTTTTATGTGGGTGTGCAGAATTTAAAAGCTGCAAGATTTACTCATTCAGGAAATGGAAACCCAAATACCTACCCCCTACTCCCTGGTCCTCATTGCATGCTTCTATATCTTATCGGAGTACCTTAGGGACTAGGTTATGCAAGTAGGAACATAAATGTATCAGAATATAAACCAAGACTTTCTTTTTTGGACAAGCATATGTTTACCATTCTTGAACCATAATTTTATTTAATGCAGATGCCGAATGACTTGGACTGTTTCAAAGTTCCTGCATCAGGGCTTAGATTTACTAGTGTGCTTCAAAAATACATGATAGACAATGGCACTCTTAATTACGTTTTGTGAAATGGTTGAATGACAACAACTGCAAATTAAAACAAGTTTCACAGACTATTTGGCCATTTAATGTGGAAAAAGATTTTGCTAGTTCTTGTAACGCCTTATAATAAAAGAAGGTAGTTTTTAACCACAGGTTTGATTTGCAGTAAGTCCTTACTTCATATGTTTTTAAGAAAACTTTCTGTACAGTGATGAATTTTCAGTGCATGCTATGTGCTGCCCTTAGTTCCATCAACATGAAAAGTTTTCTAATATTTTTCTTCATATTTTCATAAAGAATTAAAAATTAATTTATAACTGCTATTGTTAAATTACAATTTGAAAATTCTGCTTATTATAGATTCTTATCTTTCTAAGAACTTGCTTGTCAAAACGGATAACTTCATTACATGACAAAGTAATGCCTTTTTTTTGTTTTCTTTCTCTTGATTTAAAGGCCAAGTGTGGTCTTGGGGTGATGGAGATTATGGAAAATTGGGAAGAGGCGGCAGTGATGGTTGCAAGACTCCCAAGTTAATAGAAAAACTTCAAGATCTGGACATTGTGAAAGTACGCTGTGGGAGTCAGTTTTCTATTGCGTTAACCAAAGATGGCCAGGTCTACACCTGGGGCAAAGGTGACAATCAGAGACTTGGGCATGGAACGGAAGAGCATGTTCGATATCCAAAACTTCTGGACGGCTTGAAAGGTAGTAGCCAGAACTGAAAGTATTCCAAAGTTCTTTTCAGTGTTGTTGCAGTCTTTTACGGGACACTCATGACCTCAACTTTAAGAATGATGCTACCATGTACTCTGTCATACTCTATGCTAGTTGCATTGAAAGAGATAATAATGCACATTTCCCAGGACTTCTGCATTTATACCTTTAAAATTCTAGCAGACTTAGAGACACTATGACTACTTTAAATGCTGTTTGTCTTGTATTCTTACTACTTTTCTTTTATGATGATTTAAGTGTTTATGTGAACCTGTACTTTTGCATTGTTATGCAAATGAATATATATTAAAAATATGCTTAGATTAGAGCATGTGAATAGCATAAATGACAGTCACAGGCGACAAATAATGTTAAAACTGTGTTTGTGCCAGTACTTTTGACTATTTTGTAATAAAGTGAAGATTACTTCTTGCATTTGGGAGAAACCTGAGTTCTATAGGAGAAGATGAGTAAGAAACATCCTTTATTGCTCTGTCATTCCTAAAACTGTTATTCATGTATGATGAGTGGTCTAATAGAAGGTAACTTCTGAACTGATGACTACCATATAACTTTACAGTCTCTGTTGAAAGATCTCCCCATCTATGAATAAACCTTTCCTGAAAAAACTAAGTAGAAGGGATACAAAATAGAAGACTTTAACAAACTTGCCAACTTTTCTACTTAAGGTGTCTCTTAAGAATTTTTAAGTATTTCCTTGGTTTTTCTTTGGCCGTACTCTTCCAATCCACTGCTAAGGCAAAGATGAGACTTCTGACGTCCATAATCTGTTCATAGAGAAGTATGGTTGTAATTAGCCCAGTTTTCCATGCCACTGATATATTTCTGTTAATGTCTGTAATCTTTAGTTTATATTTTCAATATTGACTTTCCTATCAGGGAAGAAAGTGATAGATGTGGCAGCTGGATCTACCCATTGTTTAGCGCTGACTGAAGATAGCGAAGTGCACAGCTGGGGAAGCAATGATCAGTGTCAACATTTTGATACTTTGCGGATCACCAAACCAGAGCCTGCAGCTCTACCAGGATTGGACACGAAGCATATTGTTGGAATTGCTTGTGGGCCTGCTCAGGTAAGTTTTATTATTGTTTTGTTACTTATGATTTCTCTTTGCCTCTAACTGAGACTAGTTCTGTTCACTAATCCCAGTCCTTTTTTCTGTGTTTGCATGACTTTTTTCTTACTATTTCTTATTCTGACTAAATGAGGGCTTGGAAAAAACAAGTCTTATGCAGTTCTTCTGACAGAAAGGGGTGACTATCTTTCCTTCTCTTTGGTGTTCTGAGAAGTAGTTATTTACCTGATGTGTTTTTAGTCTGGTATAGGAATTGAAGAGTTGTCAAGCAGAAGGTTTCTTGCAACAAAGATAGTGAGCTTTCTGGACTGGCATAAAAGCAGTTTGGAAAATGTGATAAGAGAATTTTTTTTTTTTCCTGGTCTTGGTAGGGTTTTGTATATGTTTACAGGGATACTAGTGGAGGGTTCTCTTCAACAGATGTGTTGATATTATTTCTGCATCTTCTGTTACTGTTTGAAGGCAGATGTTGGCTTTACACTCCTATCTCTAATCGGTGTCATCTTGTCTTTGGGAAATAACTGTTGAACTTTGTTTCTATTTATAGAGTTTTGCTTGGTCATCGTGTTCAGAATGGTCAATAGGTTTGCGGGTGCCTTTTGTGGTGGATGTTTGCCCCATGACATTTGAGCAGCTAGATCTGTTACTAAGACAAGTGACGGAGGGAATGGATGGCTCCTCTGACTGGCCCCCTCCTCAGGAGAAGGAGTGTATGGCTGTGGCAACATTAAACCTTCTAAGGCTTCAGGTACCCTCAATTTCTTATACAGTGAGCAGTCCTTAAGCTAATTGTTTCAGTAATGGATGAAAATAGCAGACTTAATGTGCCTTAAAACATTTTTTATCGATTTTAAAAGTGAAGTAAGTACTGTATTACTTTCTACTCTTTGAAATTTGGCAGCTAATGGTAATTTCTTTTCTTCTTGACAGCTTTTGGATTTCTTTAAAAATGAACCGTAAAAATAAAATTTAAATGGCTTAAGCATGCTATAGTTACACAATAAGCCAATACACTCAGATTTTGAGGATTTCTAAATTTGAAATGGCATTTTTAAGAGTGATAGTCCTCTTTAGAAGGTATCTGACAGCCACTGAAGATGTGCTACTTTTCCTAGCGTACTGTAGCAAAGTAGGAATAGTTTAGGTCATTCTTTAGGTTATTACAGTTCAGAGTTTTAGGGTATATAATCAAATACAAGACATAATATTTGGGTATTAGTTTAAATTGAGTGTGTGTTTGGGCAAGCCTGCGCTTCCCTTAATTTTATGAATTTACGGATGTGAAAATTTGTGTCTTGGTCAGTGAACTTAGTTTTTCCAGGTTTGATAACTTTCCCCTCCCAAAGTTCACATCTCTTCTTAATTAAAATTTCTTTCTCCCTCCCTTTTTTTTTTTTTCAGCTTCATGCTGCCATTAGTCATCAGGTGGATCCGGAATGCCTTGGCTTAGGTTTGGGCAGTATTCTACTCAATAGCCTGAAACAGACAGTGGTAACATTAGCAAGCAATGCTGGTGTACTTAATACTGTGCAGTCGGCTGCTCAAGCAGTGCTGCAGAGTGGATGGTCTGTGTTATTGCCAACGGCGGAAGAACGGGCTAGAGCTCTCTCGGCGCTCTTACCCAGTGCAGGTTGGTCCTCGTATTTAAACCCGTTTGTTTGGAGCTTTCATTCTAGTTCATTAATAGCTTCTTCCATTCTGAAGTTTCAGGAAATGAAATGAATGTAAGTCCAGGCCGTAGATTTATGATTGACCTCTTGGTGGGCAGCTTGATGGCTGATGGAGGCTTGGAGTCTGCGCTAAATGCTGCTATTACTGCAGAAATTCAGGTATGTTTCAGCAGCTTTGGAGGTCTGTATGAACAGAATAAGAAGATGTATCAAGTGTTTTTTCGTGTTTGTAGATTGATGATATCCTCTTCTGGCCTGAAACTTGAGCCAGTGTTTGTATGGAAGTGTGAATCACATTATCCTTTTTAGTAGTGTGTTTCTTCTCGTTGCCTGGAGTGATGATATCAACAAGGGTAGCAAACTTTAAATAAAGCTCTATAATAGGAGCATAATTTTACAAAGCAGTTTGTACCTTCCTGTGGGATTCTTGAGTTCTTCACTTCCTTGATTTCACCTATGTCTCTCCAGCAGAAATTTCAGCCATAGTACTTAGGAATTCAAGATGAATGAATTCTTTGCAGCGTCCCAGATTTCCATAGGTTCCATTTCAGGCAGGTTTGAATGTGTAGTAGATGCTGACTAGTTATATTAAGAAAGAAATATACTCTCTTCTGTATATATGTCTGTATACACTGTCTTCTTCATTAGTTCCTCAGAGACAGGACATCCTCTGCAGAGACTACTTTAAACAGCTGTATTTATGTGTGCCTGTGAAAATGAAAGTGTGCTTTTCCCTTGCCTCTTCACTTGTTTTGTTCTTCCGAGTATATTTTCTTCTTGTTTTTTTCTCCACTGTTGGTCAATGGGGAGGTTTGTGATGAGAGGAAATGCATGTATTAGTTTTTGCTTTACTACATAGTCTAACATTAGCATTTTCTGTTGTATTTGAAGACATGCAATACCTCTTGATTTCTAACCAAGTCTCCTAGGGCACATTTGTTATGACATGGGTCAAAGATGCCAGAGCCAACTTCACGTATATGCTTAAAGTGATCTAGGTGGCAGCATGTAGCACTACAGAGGTTAATTTATGTTGTCTAAAACCTGGGTGAATATATTTCCATAGAGTTCTGTATGACTGTAGCTCAGTAGCAGGTTCTTCTGCAGTGGACTGGATTTGTTATTTTTATAGGGTAAACATGCCTTCAGTTTTGAACTGTGCACCAGCTATTGGCGTGGTTAAGCATATGTTGAATGTAAAGCAATTGTCAACTTGGTTTGGTGGAAATTGAATTTCGTAGTTGGTTACTCTTTCTTACTTTCACCTCCCTTCCTTTCATTTTATATATTTTTAAAAATGTGTGCCCATGGACTTGTTATGGAATATTTAATGCGCATTTGTCTGGTAGGGATTGTTTCATTTCTGTCATAGGTAAAAATAACTTGATCATGTTAACATGAATACTTGTTAGTAAAATGTTTCATAATCACAGTGGCAGTTTGCCCCTTTTCTTTATATACTTTTTTAGGATATTGAAGCAAAAAAAGAAGCACAGAAAGAAAAAGAAATTGATGAACAAGAAGCAAATGCATCAACACTTCATAGGAGCAGGACTCCATTGGACAAAGACCTTATTAATACTGGAATTTATGAATCTGCAGGGAAGCAAAGTTTACCATTAGTTCAGTTAATTCAGCAGTTACTAAGGTAGTTGCTTTGAATTTGTCTTCTACTCTTGTACAGAAAATCTGTTCAGAAGTTTTATGAACTAGTCAAATAAAGGATGAATAATTTTGGTTAGCAGATAAATAGTCTCCTGCAAGCATTTTAGCTCCTCAGAATACAAAATATTGAACATTCTCCTAAGTTTCCTATAGTTTTGCTATTTTATATTTGCTGAAGAGCAAAGTTCTATTCTTAAAGACTGATTTTAGGAAAACTTAACTGCCTTGCTTTTATGGTTTGTGTACTTCTTCCTGTACCCTGAAAGTCTGTGTAACAAATAAAGGAGAAACACTCAAAAGCCTGTCCTTATGAAGTATGAGATTCAGCACACATTTATTTAGAATGGAGTATTTTTCCTTAAGGAGGCTGTAGTTGTGGCTGTAAGTTGACAGAAACATGAATTTTAAATTCTTGACACTGAGAAAGAATTGTGAATGCATGACCAGCAGGGCGCTGAGAACAAAGCTTCTTTATGTCTACTACAGCAATGTTTCATATGTAGCATATGTGACAGGAAGTAATTATGAGACTACTATGAGATATATTTTCACTTAATTTTGCTGATAATCAAGTAATTAGTACTGAGACTCTTCTGAGCTACATAGTGTTGTGACTTTCATTGCAGCCTTTCAGTGAAAATGGTCAGATTGATTTTTGTAGTGAGTGATTGACAAAAGAACCAGAATTGATGTACTTTTTATAAATCCTATAAAACAGAATGCCTCCACAAAAACCATAGACTTTTGGGGTACTGTGTTGCAAACAAGGGAACATCCTACAAAGAAACTTTGCATAGGTTTCTTATAGAGCTGTGTGAAACTCTAGCCAAAGCTTAACTTGTGTTTCTGTGGACTGTCTTCACTACCAGCTCCCTTTAAGTACTTTACAATACTTTCATACCAATTAGGAACATCGCTTCACAGACGATAGTCAAACTAAAAGATGTTGCTCGTCGCATTTCTTCCTGCATGGACCATGAACATTGTAACAAAGAGAGATCTGCTTCTCTGGACCTGTTGCTCCGTTTTCAGCGGCTGCTTGTTAGTAAACTTTACCCAGGAGATTGTGTTGGGCAGGTCCCTAATACATACAGTAAGTTACTGTACAAAAATAAGCCCCCTTTCTCCCAGCGTTTCTGTAATAAGTTTTTCAGAGGATATTAGTTTCTTTCTTTAACTTAGCTCATTTATCAGCTTAGTTGCTGAATCTGTCTGAAAAGTGTTTGAAAGTAGTTCTTTAATTTTTTTTCTGTGAAGGAAAATTTGTTTTCTGAAGACAACAGGATCTAGATACAAACATTTAAACTTCTGAAGTTTTAAAAGGATGTCATTTCTAAACACAGTGCTAATACTGAACATTTCAGAAGGGTGACAGCTTTTGAAATCTGTCTCTCAAATATGACTGTGTGATGGTTTTCTGTACTCTTCCTCCTTTTTACATAGGTCCTGACCTCTTAGGTGTTGGCTCTTTGCTGAAGAAATACACTGCTCTTCTGTGCACACACATTGGCGATATACTTCCTGTGGCAACCAGCATTGCTTCTACTAGTCATAGGCATTTTGCAGAGGTATCTCGTGTCGTGGATGGGGATTTAACAGGTAAGCTTTTCTTTTCTGTCCTCCTTTCATTTCCTTCACAAATTATAAAGTTGTATTGTAGCTGTTCTTGAAAGTTGTAAATGACAAAAAAGTGTCAAGGGGGGGAAATTTGATGGGGAAGGCAAGAACTTTGTAATGAAGCGGTACTTGAAGGCAGAATGTATTGCTTGGTGTTTTACTTCTGTGTTTTCTGTGTTCTAGGCATTCTTCTTCCAGAATTGGTGGTTTCTGTAGTGCTACTTCTCAGTAAAAATGCTGGATTAATGCAGGAAGCTGGTGCTATCCCTCTGTTAGCTGGCTTGCTTGAACATCTAGACAGATTTAACCATTTAGCCCCTGGAAAGGAAAGGGATGACAATGAGGATTTAGCATGGCCAGGAATAATGGGTATGTACTAAAACATCTGGTCTGTTTATTTGTTTTCATAAAGTAGCTATATAAAAATGGTGACTGTTCATGAGCTGCTCTTGGGAAGGGAATTCTACTTTATAGTACAAATTTTTATTAAACGATTCATAGATCAGTATTTATTTCTGCCTGTAAATTCTTAAGGAATTTATATATAGGGGTGAGATTAAGCAGAGTACAAATGCAACTTCTTAAATTAAGTAGTTCAGGTAATTCTGAGTGTGAAAAGTTGCAGTGAAAACAGGAGTGGTACATCTATGTGCATCTTGTTACTAAATTCTGTCTGTAATGTAAAGGCAGAGTAATGTGAAAGCTTTGAAGTGATGAAGTTTTCTTTTCCTAAGGCACTTTATAATAGAGCTGTGTCTGGACATAGCCTTGGGTGGCATGGTTTAATGTGAGGTGTCCCTGCCCATGGCAAGGGGGTTGGAACTAGATGATCTTAAGGTCCTTTCCAACCCTAACTATTCTATGATTTTATGATTTCGGAGTGTAAGCATTTTACTGGCAGAGGGAGGAGTGAAACGTGGTTGGCATAACTTAAGAGAGCCAAATGTCATGCTTCTAGACAGTAGTGTGTTGGAGAGAGCAAAAACGATGTAGAAAGTCAGTTACTGGTCTTAATAGAGAAAACTGATATAAAGGTGCGTATCTGCAAACATTACTCTGATGTTTCTTGCTGGGATGAAATCACCTTTACTTTGAAATAGTTTACTTGTATGTAGATGGAAGAGTTCTAACATGTATGTAACCTTCCTTCCTTCATATAAAAAAAAAAAGATACGGATTTAGACTAAAATTAAAGCTACAGCCAATGCCTTGTAGGCAAGCATGTAATAAAACTGAAGTGGTTTGGTGGGAGAACAGACTATGGTAGTGATTTGCCAGAACACTGGTTGTTCTGTTACTCCTCCAAACAAAACAGCTGTATAGTTTGGTGTTCCTAGGTTTTTGGTGATGTGACATTGGAGATTAGTTCATAAAAGAATACAGCATAAAGACAATTTAATTACATGGTGTGTAGACAGGAAAATATTAATAGCCCTTTGACTTCTGAACGTATCAAATACAAAACCACCTTTGAACAGAAGTGAAGAATTTGATTAGGCAACTATTTAAAGACTGTTCAAAAAAACTTTGTTTTTCTGCTGATAATTTCTCTATTCTGTTTCATACCTGTAGGTTCATTTTTTACTGGCCAGAGCTGCAGAAATAACGAGGAGGTGACACTTATACGTAAAGCTGATCTAGAGAACCATAACAAAGATGGAGGATTTTGGACAGTGATTGATGGGAAAGTGTATGATATAAAGGACTTCCAAACACAGTCTTTAACTGGCAATAGCATACTTGGTGAGAATCAGCATCTGTATTACAAACACAAATTACTTCTGTTTCAAAACTAGATTAGATGAACAGTTTTTTAGATATTATACTGACTACCTCATTCTTTCATTAGCTCAGTTTGCAGGTGAGGACCCAGTTGTTGCTTTGGAAGCTGCTTTGCAGTTTGAAGACACACGGGAATCAATGCATGCCTTTTGTGTTGGCCACTATATGGAGGTAAAAATGTTATATGTTAATGGATACATACTATCTAAAGTAAAGTGTTGCTTTGATATGAGAATCCTTGTTTGAGCTCAGCTCTAGCTTTCAACTCCTATTTCTTTTAATTAGCCTGACCAGGAAGTGATTGCAACGCCAGATCTCAGCACTTTGTCATCACCTCTAATAGACACTGAAAGGAATTTGGGTCTTCTCCTTGGACTGCACGCTTCCTACCTGGCAATGAGCACACCACTTTCGCCTTTGGAAGTTGAATGTGCCAGTAAGCAGGACCTCATATTGAGCTTGAATAAGTGATAAATACTAGTGAAAGCATGCAAGAAAAAGGCACAGGCCAAATTAACTTGGAATCTATCACCTCTTCTGTCTTGCTGTCTTCTTCAGAAGTTCTTTATTCTTAATGTTAATTACCACACTCATCAAGGTCCACTAATGTAGAAAGGTTGAAATGGCAATTAGATAATTTTGAGCAGTTAAATACCCATATTTTTTGTAATATGCAAGATAGAATATTGTAAGAGAAAGGATAACTGTATAGCACAGTTATCTCACTAACTTGTATTCAATTAAGAGTCCCTGAAGCGCCTCGTGTTGGAGTCCATCTTGTTGGGCATCTTAGTTTGGTGAATAGATGGTACAATTCAATATTAATCACAGAAAAATAGCTAAGGCACTGTTATCTCTGAACAGGTGATGACTGCCCTGCTACTTAATTGTTTCTCAGTTGCAGGCCCCCCCCCCCTTTTTTTTTCCTTCTCCTGTGAAAAAGTTTCAACAATTGGAGGAGCTGCTAAACCTTGTTTGAAGTCTGTATATGCATTTTATTTGAGGGAATTGTTAATTGTTGATAGCTTAATCTTCTATCAGAATATACATGTGTGTTTTCTTTCTTTTAGAATGGTTGAAATCATCTATCTTTTCTGGAGGCTTGCAAACTAGTCAGATTCATTATAGTTACAATGAGGAAAAAGATGAAGACCATTGCAGTTCACCTGGTAACACTACGCCAAACAAATCAAAACTATATACACATAGATTAACTTTGAGTGACCATTCGCAACCTTTTCTGCAAGCTATTGCAGATAATAATATTCAAGATCACACTGTAAAGGTAAGCCTTCAGTAATCCTATTCACAAAAAATATTGCTGAAGGGTGACAATGATGGCTTGAAACAGTTCTGTTGGTGAAAATTTTCCAGAAGTTATAGCAAAATAGTTGAAAAAGTTATTTTGGAATTGCTTTCAGTGAAAGGAGTGGTTGAGTACTACTAATGGATGAAAAATGTGTATTTCACTTATAACAGTAATTTCTTCTTTTGAATTTTTGAGTGGCATAACTAAAAATTGTAAATGTATTCTTACAAAAAAAAATAAAACATTACTTTCCATGTCAAGTTTTAGGAGTATTGACAGATCCTGCTCACCTTCAGTTGTACTAAGGTGAAGTTTAAATGTATTTTGTGTGTCAGGTGCAAGTGTGCCTTGAAGCCCCTTTGTGCCTTAGGGTTCAGGTTTCACTTAGCTGGATTCATGGACATTATGAAACCCCCTAAAATTTACATTGATTATTGTCTTTTTTAATACCTTCAGGTTTTTGAACCTGTTGAGTTCAGCTCCTTTATCAAAACTCTTAAATAAGTTATTGGGAGAATAAGATAGCAATAGTGATGAGCCAGAAGAGAATTAAAAATTCTATTAGGTGACCTGGCTATGTCAGAAAAAGATAAAGGCAGTAGTAGCTTTGTTGTTTGTGTCATGTCATTCTTCATACAAGAATGCTGAAGGGTATTTTTGCAGTATTGAGTTGTAATTCCTGTGTATTAAAAAGTGCATACTGTGTGTTGTATCTCACTTCACCTGTTAGTTAAAACCGAAGTTAAATAGAAGCTGTTGTGTGTTTTTGTAGGACTTCTTGTGTCAAATAGAGAGATACTGTAAGCAGTGTCACTTAACAACACCAATCACATTCCCTCCTGAGCATCCTGTGGAAGAAGTAGGACGTTTGTTATTATGTTGTCTTCTGAAGCATGAAGATTTGGGTAGGTAGGCTTGTGACATAGCTGTCCCAGAATACATCTTGGACCAGTTTAAACTCTGCTGTGGATGATTTTGGAGATGCATATTTAGAGATTGTCTTTTCCCATTAAGGTCACGTAGCACTGTCTCTTGTTCATCCTGGTACCCTTGGAGTTGACCAGGTAAAGCACAAAACCTTACCAAAATCTGTAGTGGATGTGTGTCGTGTTGTCTACCAAGCAAAATGCTCATTGATAAAGGTAAGTCTCATAGCTGCTGAAGCTCAGATTGTTTTCTATTTGAAGTGTTTTATTAATAAGTTACATATTGTTCATTTTATTAAATATTAAACAGTAACCTAATCTTTCAATGCCATTTCTAGACCCATCAAGAACAAGGACGTTCTTACAAGGAAGTTTGTGCTCCTGTCATTGAGCGTTTGAGATTCTTATTCAATGAATTACGTCCTGCAGTTTGCAATGATCTCTCTATAATGTCTAAATTTAAACTTTTGAGTTCCTTGCCCCGATGGCGGAGGGTAGCTCAGAAAATAATTAGAGAAAAAAGGAAAAAAAGAGGTAAGGTAACATTAATGTGCTTTCTTTTGAAACCATGAAAATCAATCTCATTCCAAGATTTGCTGTTCAGTATTTGAGACTTGTTTGCTAAATCATCAAAGCTATTTGCTTTCTGATGTATTTTCATGAAGTTTTCTAAATCAATGGCTGCATGACAGTTCCTAAGCAGGAACAGGCAGACAAGAGGTGAGGCAGGCTTTTTTGTGTCCCAGCATATTAAAGATGACCCAGCAGTATCAGTCCCTCTGAATTGGTTTTAGTAGGGTCTAACTAGAAGCAGGATTTTATCGAATACTGTGTTTTATTAAAGCAGTGTAGTTGGTGAACTGCTTAACTGGAAATAACATGGTGCACAAACAGCAAAGTGCTTTTGAAATTGTTTTTTAAAGATAAAAGCGTGTTGCAGATATTGCAGAGGTAATTTAATAATAGTTGGATGTACTGTTCACCAAGAGTACATTTCCATTTTATTACAGGCAGGTCTTAAGCGTTCTGTATGCTTAGGTTAATCATGCAAACCTAAAAATATGACACTGTAAAATGTTATCAGATTACATGAAAGAATGCAATTTGTATTTCTAGTGCCAAAAAAATCTGAATCTGCTGATGTGGAAGAATCCAAAATTGGAAATGAAGAGAGTGATTTGGAAGAATCCTGTGTGGTACCTCATAGTCCTGTACCTATAGATAAAAGACCCATACCAATCAAATCACCTAAGGTAGCGTATCAGATACTGACTCAACCTTATGAATAAAAGTAACGAAAAAGAAATATAAGCTAAAGCATGATTGTTATAACTTGACATATAATATTCTAATAAAGGCATTAGGATATATACTTAAGTATGGTGCACTGTTTTAGTAAGACCTGGAATAATTCTTAAAACAATTCTATGTACTGCATATTTAGAATATGTAAAGATACCTTCTCTAATTTTTAGATAGTCTTAGTAGTTTCCAGATAAAGCTTCATTTCAAAATAAAAGTTTTTGATGGGTAGCTGCCTCTTTTTTTGAGTATTAAAGCATTCAAAATTCTGTGTAGCTATAGTGAACAAGAGAATGAATTACAAACAATACTAAACTTTTTCTTGGCTTTGAAGAATTTCCTCCACTGTTTTAAATTTGAATGTGGTTTTACGTGAAATAACTGATATTTTCAGTAATTTAAAATTAAATTGCTTAAAATGTTTTAAGATTCTGCCTTCCTGTTTTGCAGGATAAGTGGCAGCCACTTCTGAGTACAGTTACAGGTGTTCACAAATACAAATGGCTGAAGCAGAATGTCCAAGGCTTGTATCCACAGTCTGCCCTTCTTAACACTATTGTTGAATTTGCACTTAAAGAAGAGCCGGTGGATGTAGAAAAAATGAGAAAATGTTTATTAAAACAGGTAAAATGTACAAAAATGGGCTTGCATGTGTTAGCAGTTTACATAAATATGACAATTTTTTTCTTCTTCTTTTGCAGTTGGAAAGAGCAGAAGTTCGTCTGGAGGGAATAGATACTATTCTGAAATTGGCAGCAAAAAATTTTTTGCTTCCATCTGTGCAGTATGCTATGTTCTGTGGATGGCAGAGGCTCATTCCAGAAGGAGCCAATATAGGGTAAAACTTTTTGTTGCTTTTATTTTCACAGTTCTTCAGTAAAGAAAAAAAACCCAAACTTATTTTGTTGTTGTTATTTTTCTATGAAGGGAACCTCTTACTGACTGCTTGAAGGATGTTGATCTGATCCCACCATTTAACAGAATGCTGCTAGAAGTAACTTTTGGGAAGTTGTATGCGTGGGCTATTCAGAATGTCCGGAACATCTTGCTAGATGCCAGTGCAAAATTTAAAGAATTAGGTATATTTCATTTTTCGATGTTGGCTGGGGAGAAAACTATTTTAAGTGAATACTGTTGCAGTTCGTTGGGGTTCTTTGTAGCTGGGATGTAAAATCAGTTACTTTGTTTTTTACTGAGGATTACTTTGTGTCCATGTGTCACTGTGTGCTCCCTTCCCCAGCCTCCTTTACTCGCTTTTCAGTGTTTTAAGAGTGTTGCTGGTTTCTCAACAGGAGGTAATTGATTACTCATTTGTAATATTTCACCATTAACATCTAAATTTGAAAAATTCAAAGTTTCTTGGTACTTCAGTGTTTTAAGTTCTTAAAGCAAAGCAGGGAATTCAGATATTTCAAACCATCAATTAAATGATTCCATAACCTATTTTACTGTAGTTCCCAAATGTCAGCTGACTTTGTTATTTGTATTACTTTTGAATTAGGTGTGCAGCCTGTTCCTCTACAAACAATTACTAATGAAAATCCAGCGGGACCAAGTCTTGGAACTATTCCGCAAGCACGTTTTCTGCTGGTCATGCTCAACATGCTGACTCTGCAGCATGGTGCAAATACTTTGAGCCTCCTCCTTAATTCTGGCATGCTAGCATTGACGCAAACAACTTTGCGGCTGATAGGTATGAGATCTTGTTTGGAAGAAAGCACATGTTTTGTAAGTCTCCTGTATTTTTTACCTGTTGGTGCACCCAAACTACGGAATGACTTTGTTTCTGAAAGACGGTACTTAATGATGTTTACTTTTACCCCAGTATAAACCCCATATTTATCTGTATCTGTAAGCATGATTGAGAAGGGAGTTAGGCTGACAATAGCCTTTTTTCAGTCACAGTTTTCTTCCTAAGCCTTTGCTTTGGCCATCCCTTGCTGGAATTTAGGAGTGATAGTGTAATTTTGGTGGAAACATTACAAATAAATTTAAAATGGAAAATTTAAAATTAAAATATTAGGAAGTGCTTACTCCCTACTCATTCAATTTCATTTGTTCTACCTATTGAAACCATTCCCAGTCTGCATATTTAAGCTGGTAGATCCTTTGTTTGTTCTAGGAAATTTTGTGGTGTGTTTTGCTATGATTCAAGTTACTCTCCTTTTTATTTCTGGTATTTTTTTTAGGTAATACCAAGCATTTGTTCTTATAACTTGTACTTAACTGAAGTGCTCTTATGAAGTTTTTACATAAAAATTCTGTTAGTGGAACCATTTAGCCACTGGACTTGTCATTACAATATATCTATCTTATTTTGTTTCTTATTTTGTTTAAGTATTCACCTGTTAAGTAAGCTTTCCTATTTGTTATTGCTTTTATATTGCAAACTTTATGTGCCTCAAAGTTTTGCGCATATATATATATGCATATAAACAGGGCTGGTTTTAAATTTTTTCATGCTTCTTCCTCTTTAGGACCTAGTTCTGATAATATTGAAGAAGACATGACTGCCTCTTCTCATGGAGCTTCTGCCACAGTCCTGGAAGAATCAAGAAAGGAGACTACACCTGTTCAACTCCCTGTTTCTGGACCAGAGCTGGCAGCCATGATGAAAATTGGTACCAGAGTGGTGAGAGGGGTAGACTGGAAATGGGGTGATCAGGTACAACTTCCTTCATATGGGTTTGGCTGTGTTAAAATCTAAAGTCTGTTCAGTGGAATGTCTGTGAATTTAATGTTCAAACTTTAAAGGTCACTTTACATTTCAAAGACTTGGAGAATTGACAGAAAATATATTAATTATTTGTTTAACTTTGTTTTCAGAGATGAAAATTCTTTTTAGTAAGACTGTTCTGATTAATGATTTAAGAGGAAATTGAATCACTTCTATGCTACAGTAGTATCGTACACTTGCAACTAGATGTGTGTGGCACCTATGTATCACATAGTAAACCAGATCTGAACATAAGTATTGCTGTGGTTTACTGGTGTGGTTTCTTTTGAAGATTGTGAAATGCTTTCCAACTTTGTGCTGGAGTTTGAAACATTATTGAATGTTTACTACCTAATCATTAGGTTAGCAGCAAAAAGAGTAATTGCATAATTTTTTTACAAATTTTGAGTGTGAATTAGTGCTGTTGATTTTGTAACTTTGAGCCCGTCTGTTTTGTCAGGATGGGCCCACTCCAGGTTTGGGTCGTGTGATTGGAGAACTGGGAGAAGATGGCTGGATTAGAGTGCAGTGGGACACCGGAAGTACAAATTCTTACAGAATGGGGAAGGAGGGAAAATACGATCTCAAACTAGCTGAGCCGCCTCCGGCAACACAGCCCACAACAGAGGATTCAGACACTGAAGATGATTCTGGTAAAAAAGCCATTTTTTTTTTTATAAAAGTAGAGGCGGGATTTTAATTGAATTCCAAAATTGATATCTTGTAATATGGGAAAGCTTCTTTCATAGGAAATTCATGCTTCACCAAACAAGATTAATTTAATAGGTGTGTATTTCTGACCAGAATGTTTTTTAAGGTAGCTTTACTCTGATAAAGGAGGGTAGAGAACATGATGTCACATTTGTTACATATTCATGGCTAGAGAAAACGGTATTACCCAACTGAAATAGTTTCATGTACAGATAGCAGGAGATATACATTTTAGGATACATTAATGTCATTCTGCAGGTTTTTTTTTTAATATGGCCAAATTGTACATCTAGTCACAATGCTTCCCTGGTTCTTGGCACTGCATTTGGAGTTCCTTTTAAGTTGTGTACTGCTAGAGAATAACCTGAAAATCTCTGCACAAAATGTCTGGTTTATATTTTGCTCTTGCAGTTGGAGGTAAGGAATCTTTTTAATGTCAAATGATTTTAGAGGAGATATTTATAACAAATCTCTCACAGTTTATTTCGAAAGTCTTTTGAAATAGATTAACTCAATATTAACACATTCCTTTGCCTTCTCTGTCTCTCTTCAGAAGGAGAACAGGTGGAAAGGAATCTCCACCCTACTTCCATGATGCTGACAAGTACTGTGAACCTGTTACAGACACTTTGTCTGTCTGCTGGTGTCCATGCTGAAGTCATGCAAAGTGATGCTACCAGGACTCTGTGTGGTCTACTCCGTATGCTTGTGGAAAGTGGAACAATAGATAAATCAGGTACATTATGTAGAAACAGTCTGATTCAGCTATGTGTTCCTGTTTGTGCTTTGTTGTCTTGTAATTTTGTAAATCTTTTGTTATCAGTTTTTAATCTTTGAAGGCGAAGTGATAGAAAAGGCATTTTCAGAGCTTTTAAAATCTTAATTGTTAGCAAAGGCAACATAAATGGTCTTGAGCATTCTTACAGCGTAATTGGAAAAGCAGGAGTAACACTTGAGATACCGAGCATCAGGGTGTGTATGGTTAGCTTAGACAATGAATTTCTTAACAGGGTTGGTTTCTTTTTCCTATTTGGGGACAACAATATGACTGGATATGTCCTATTCATTTCCATAGCTTCTGTGTAATTTCAGAAGTAATGCTGTTAACTACTTTGAAATGAGGAAACAGTATGAGGATGAGAATTGCTTTAAAGGCATTTTTAATAAAATTAATTACAGGCTCTAAAGCTCAGTGTTCTGATTTGTCCAGGAATTCTCCATGTAGTATATAGAGAATTATGTAGCTGGCAGAAAAGTCAACTGTTACATGTATATATCTTTTTGTTTTTAGCTTCCTTGCCAAATAAATTAGTTTATAAAGAACAGCATAGGAGTTGGTGCACGTTGGGATTCATTCGAAGTATAGCACTCATGCCTCAGATGTGCAGCACTCTTAGTACATCTCAGTGGATAACTTTGCTAATGAAAATTGTTGAGGGGCATGAATCTTTCACTGCTGCTTCACTACAGAGACAGGTAATGTGTGTATTTCCAAATTACTTTGATAGGCAATTAATTTGTACACTTCAGCTGTCTTTAAAAGTAGAAAAAATGTGTATATTAAAACCATTAATTAATTAATTGGGAAAAAGATAACATGTTGTCTTGTATTTAAGATTCATTGTTTTAAAAACATATCTGTTAAGCTTTTGAGCCTTCAGGGCACTACAGGCTCCATTGTTCTATTGAAGGCCTGAAAGTTTTGTGCAGATGAGAGGTCAAAACAGTGTTTGAAAAACGTATTCCAGAAACACCCATATAGTGTTTCCTAAAAGTTGCATAAAGAAAAGAAGAACAAAATGATGATTAGGGAAAATGTGCAATTTCATTTTGCAGTTAACAAATTGTGTATTATCTACTGCCCTTCCTTCTCTAACAAACTGTTATTATTGTTTAGATACAGTCTCTCTTCAGAAGCTGCAACTTTACATCTTATTTTGGTATTGTTTTTCCGTTGTCTCGTTTCCACTTTTGTCTTCTCTCTTTCTTTTTTTTTTTTCTTTCATTTTCCTTAGCATCTTTGTCATGAGATTCAAAAGCAACCTTACTATGGAATAACTCTTCCAAGTTTTAAGGCTTGGGATTCAAATGATCTTAGTCTTTTCCTTGATAAGGCTTAAGCATTTTTTACAGCCTTGTATCATAAAGGCCTGTAAATTTCTTGTGATCCTCTATCAAATTCTTGCTAGTATTTTTACTGTGATGAAACTTCTGTCATCATCCAGGCCTTAGTGCATTCGAGTTATCTATTCTGTTCAGAGAATACTGAAGAGCAATAAGCATTCCTGATGTACCAGCATCTAACAGAATAACAAGAAAAAGCTGAGATGTTGAAGTTTAGAAAGACGTGTTATTGACAGAGGTTTAGAAGGAGAGAGGTCTCTGTATTGGTCTTATGTGTAGAAGATGAGGAAGCTCAAAATGTGGAATTCTTCTGTTCAGAATATACAGCCCTATCTGCTCTTTTATACTGCAGCACTGAACCTTCTCATATTCCTTGTCAGTCCTGCACTGAGTATCTAGGTTTAGAGATGCCAGCCAGTTCCTTCTGTACACATCAGAGGCCCTGCTTTAACAGTAACTGCACTTGGGTATCACTGTGGTTGCTTTTTTGCCGCCTTCTATTATTCAGCTTTATGTCTCATAATTTTTAATTATCATACCTTCATTGCAGAACACTTGGAAACTTTCAAACTGAAATACCTTTTAGTACTAAGATCTGAATCTGGAATCTGAACAAACCTTTCCGTTCTGTATTACTATCTTTCCTGTGTGTTTTAGTCCTTTACATTCTTTCTGTTTGTCTAATGTCCTGAGTATTGAAGAGGTTGGATTCACTAATATAATGTGCCAGTAAATTACTCACTTGGAACTGACACAACTTCTTTTAGAATATTTCTTAGCAAACTGAACATCAGTGTCTCTTAATTTCCACAGCTGGAAAGAAATCAGCATTATAGAAATAATTACGAAGGCAGGCTAATCTTCTTCTATACTTGACATGTTTGCAATTTTCTTTAATATTTGGTGACTTAGAATGGAATAACACTGATTTTGTTCTCTTTTTAGATACTTGCTGTACATTTATTGAAAGCAGTACTTCCATCCTGGGATAAAAATGAAAGGTCAAGAGACATGAAATTTCTTGTGGAAAAGCTGTTTGGGTTTTTAGGCAGCCTGCTTAGTACTTGTTCTTCAGATATCCCACTACTCAGAGGTAGAAGAACTTTCCATTAATGCCTTATTTTCATGTATAAAAAGTGTGTGCATTAAATGCATAACTGTTGTGCAATTGCTTTGTCTTTCCAGAATCTACTCTGAGAAGGAGAAAGGCCAGACCTCAAGCATCTCTAACTGCCACTCACAGTAGTACTTTAGCAGAAGAGATTGTGGCACTGCTGAGGACGCTCCATTCACTTGGCCAGTGGAATGGACTCATAAACAAGTACATCAACTCTCAGCTAACCTCCATCACCCACATCTTTGCAGGAAAACAGTCAGAAGGGGTAGTTTCCACGTTTTAAAATAGCTCATTTTTTTAGCATTTTTTTTTAAATTATAAATATTAAACGTTTGTAAACAATATTAAACTTAATTTTTAAACCATTTTTTCTATTTGTATATATATATGTATGTATGTGTTGTAATTTTTAAATTGAAGTATGTGTGATTAACTTTGTATTTTAAAGCTAGTAGAAATAGTATGTTTTCTCACCACAATTAATTTTATTGTTCTTTGTTAGGTTCTGTTGGATGACTACTTCCCTGACACTGAGAATCCAGAGGTGGGAGGCCTAATGGCAGTGCTAGCTGTGATTGGTGGCATAGACAGTCGCTTGAGACTGGGTGGACAAGTAGTTCATGATGAATTTGGAGAAGGCACAGTGACACGCATCACCCCAAAAGGGAAAATCACTGTACAGTTCTATGATATGCGAACATGTAGAGTGTGCCCTTTGAATCAGCTGAAGCCAGTAAGTTCATTTTATAGAGACTTTAATACAGGGAAGAGCATGGTTTAAGACTCTGATATGAAGCAAAGAAAATATTTGTTGTTCATTCAGGAAATACATTGACATTCAATATGTACAATGCTCTGAATGAAACTCTTGAGATGGTACTCATGTGAACCTCTGTAGGGCTTTTAAAGCCTGTCATCATTTGTTGATGAGATGAAAGGAGAAGGGATTTGATCTGAAGTTGTTTGACTTGAGGTAGAATCCCAAGTCATGACAATGTGATTTATAGCTCTTGTATGAGAGGAGCATATTTATTTGTATTTAACTGAAGAAGAGAAAAAGTGGCATTTGTTGGTTAATAAACATTGAAACTTTGAGTGATTTTGTAAAATTTTTCAGAAACACTTATCTCTATTTCTTTGGTTTTGACTGGTTCTTCCCCCACTGTCCAGCTTCCAGTTGTGGCTTTTAACGTGAACAACTTGCCTTTCACTGAACCTATGCTATCCATTTGGGCGCAACTTGTAAACCTGGCTGGAAGTAAAGTAGAAAAACAAAGAATGAAGTCTCCCAATCAGGGTCTTTCAGGTACAGTAATTTTTTTCTTTTTGTTTTTTGTTTTGTTTTTAAATAGATGGATATGCTTTTGGAAAGATACAGCTTAACAGCAAATGTACATAAGAAAAAGGGTTTTCTGGAACCTTAGCTTTTTCCTTAGTCAATATTGAATAATAGCATTTATGAGACAAGCTTAGCTAAGAGATGAATTACTCTGCACTGTAAGTGAAATACCATTTTACTTTGGTGACAAAATGTAAATAAGGTTTGGGGCTGGACTTCTTGTACTGAATTATTTAAAATCTGGGTCCATCTTTACTGTGCCTACTGTGCTGTGCATCAGCTCTGTATTTGTCCACAATATGAAAAGTATAAGAAGGCAGTGTTTTTAATATCGTGGGTCATAGAATGTGTGCAGACTGTTTATCCAGGTGCTTTTCAAACCACCTCATATCACTAGTATTTCACAAGCTTTCACGTAGCGAGTTAAGGTGTAAACTTATCTTTGGACTGAGGTCGTATGAGTGATAGCCTTTCTTCTCTAATACAAGAGAATCCTAGTGCTAACAGCTGCTTTATATTTCTGATAGGTCAAGTGGATTTGGATCTTCTGCGATGCCAGCAATTAAAGCTGTACATACTGAAAGCCGGCCGAGCTCTGCTTTCTCACCAGGATACACTAAGGCAGATCTTATCTCAGCCAGCTGTTCAGGAGTCTGCATTAAACCCTGCAGGTATTCTGAAATGCAGCCTGAGTGTACTGCTGTTTGTTTAGGTAGTAGATAGAGTATGTAACAATAACTTGGTAATGGCAGTCAAAGGGTAGAAATTAAGTTTGCCCTTTAGAGGCTAAAAATTAAAAATTCAAATTCAGGAATGTTTTAACCTTAGATATTAAAAGCATTTTGACTTTTTAACTTAAGTTTGGAAGTCTAAATGGATCAAGTGTTTGAAGCTTGAAATATTGGCGTTATCTAAATTTGTAAGTCTTCTATAGTTAGTAAGCTTTGTAATTGATTTTGAAAACATACGTGTTTCTTGTTGTGGTGTCTTCTTCTTCAGAGCTTAAAATATGAGTTATCAATTGGCTATTCCTTTTATTCCAAATGTTTTTCAGTTTCCAGTGAAACAGAATACCAGGTTATAGAGTCTTAAACATAATGTTAAAGAGTTAAAAAATTTGTAGTTTTAATAATCTGGCAGTGTTCAAGGCCGGGTTGGACATAGCCTGGGGTGGCATGGTTTAGTGTGAGGTGTCCCTGCCCATGGCAGGGGGGTTGGAACTAGATGATCTTAAGATCCTTTCCAACCCTAACTATTCTATGATTCTAATTTGAATTCATTCTATCTATACATTCACTCTACATATAAAAATAAATAAAATAGCTCTGTTACCTTTCAGGGTAGCTATTGATGCCTTTATAGTTCATATTAATCATTTAGGCATTTGCAAAGCATGTAATGTCTTTAAATGTATTCAGTTTATTTGTATCTTTCTGAGGGTTGTTAGATTTAAGTCAACAGAATGATCAGGGCTTTTTTCTGGAGTGGAACTTCCATAGAATCATAGAACAGTTAGGGTTGGAAAGGACCTTAAGATCATCTAGTTCCAAACCCCCTGCCAGGGGCAGGAACACCTCACATGAGGACTATTAACTGTTCTGTTACTGTTTCAAATATGGGAACTTCTTTTTTTTGGAGTTAAGTGAAGAATGAGAACACTTCCTTGAGAAAGGCACAGTAAAGAGTGTAGCTGGAGTAAAGCCAGAGTAGAAATGTAGGCAACATGAATGTTTATGTCAAAAAGAACGCAAAATCAGATATAAAGTTGCAGAGTAGTGAGCCAGTTGATTAAAAAAATACACATTCTTTTGAAGGGACAGTGAATACCTGCAGGGAACTCTTCCCTAAGAGGTGTATTAGAAAAGGAAATCTCTTTGTAATAGTCTTATTGTAAAAGGTGAACTCAGAAGATATTTGGCAAATTCACTGTTCACTGTGCAGTGTCTACTATATATGTTCTAGATCTATTTTAGTAAAAAGATTGTTTATCTACAAATTGCTAATTTACTTCTTTTTATGGCAATAGTAGCACACATGGTTTGATCTTAAACTTGAGTTTGCTGTGGAGAAGAAATGTGGGATAAACAACAATATGTTTGATCAGTAGGCCCCAGAATAAATCTCCCAATTGACTTACATGGTTTTGGTTAAAATAATGTTTCTGTTTCAAGAGGATGGAGCAGTTGCCTCTCCCGACATTGGAGATATGTCTCCTGAAGGACCACAGCCTCCAATGATTCTTCTGCAGCAACTCTTGACGGCTGCTACACAGCCATCACCTGTGAAAGCAATATTTGACAAGCAGGAGCTTGAGGTAGAGTCTGTTTTCTGCCAAGTAACCTAATAAATAAATCTTTCTAATTCGTGTTACAGCTGAAATTTGTTAAGCTGTAGGTTTTAAAAAAAATGTCACTGACTCCCTCTTGGCAAATAGCCTCTCATTTCAGATGCACACGTACACAAAAACATAGTAAATGTGTTTTTTTCAACTTGGGCTAATTTATTTGTTCTTATTTAGGCTGCTGCTTTGGCAGTATGCCAGTGTCTGGCTGTAGAGTCTACACATCCTTCAACTCCAGTGTTTGAAGACTGCAGCTCTAGTGAAGCTACAACACCTGTCACAGTGCAGCACATCCGACCCACAAAAGCGAAGAAACGCAAGCAGTCTCCAATTCCACCTCTCCCCATTGTAGTTCAGCTTATGGAAATGGGATTTCCTAGGAAAAACATAGAATTTGCACTAAAATCTCTGTCTGGAACCTCTGGAAGTGCTTCTGGATTACCAGGTATTTCATTTAATTAAATTAATGATACTAGAAGACAAGTTGTGAGCAGATAAAATGCTACTTCTATGGGAACAGTTGTTACTTCTCTTTTTGATACTATCTTAAGAATGTTAGAGAATCCCTTAAAGACAGAATGAGTTTGTATTTTGCTGTATTAGGAGTGGAAGCCTTGGTTGGCTGGTTGTTGGATCACCCTGATGTTCAAATTACGGATCTTTCTGATGCTGATACTATCTCTGATGAATATTCAGATGAGGAAATAGTAGAAGAGGTGGAAGAAGCTGAAGCTGCTTGCCCTGTGGTAAGTATCAACTTATTAACACCTAAGTCATGCAAGCTGGTTGCAAATTTTGTAGTTCTTTTCCTTTTATGAACTTGGTTAGAGTACAAGGATGTTTGAGTGCTTGTTGAATGTCTGAAGCTTTCCTGACTGTAACAAGGACCACGTTTGCCATATGCTTCTGAGGCATATCATAAAAGAAGTCAAGCTATCTATAAATACGTATATAAGAGTAGAACAATGGAAGAGTGAAATCCAGATAGTTGTTTCAGTAATGGTAGCTGTAAGTATCGATGATAGTTGGTCTTGATTTCATCTCAAATAGTCAGTGCTCTAGTGTAATATTTTTAAAGGACTCATCATTTTTTTTTTCATATCCTCCCTCAGCCTTCCTTTAGCTTGAAAAACAAATGTGTATTAGCTGCAAGGAATGAAGGAGCAATTAGTGAATAAATGGCAAAAAAAAAAAGTCAGTGAAATAACTTCCCTTTTTCCATATAAAAACTTTTCTCATGTATTGGTAATAAAAAGACCTTTACAATGTCTGTTGAACGTGATGGCTTTAATTTATATTGGTATTCTGTTGTTAACTTTCAGTAGGTATTTCAGTCAGGTTTTGGCAATAAAATGAAACGGGTTCTGTATTTCTGTTTATTTTTTTAAGGAGATTTAAGGAGATGTTGAGTTTTCTGGCACATGTGAGATTTTGTAATTGAAAGAAATGCATTGTATTTTAGAGGAAACTAACTTGGTATTGAGTTCTGATATATTTTTTAGCAGTACCGGAGTGAGAAATTATGCTGTATGTTGTCTCAAATGGAAAAAACCCCACCATTTAATCCTCAAAACAAGTGCTCTATAAAGTATCATTACAGCTGGAATGCAATAGTTCTGTCTCTTTAAGTTAAAATGTGAAAGGAATAATTTTTGATAACTGCAGTCTAATGTTTTTTGTCAGCTCGTTTTTCTAAGGGGATACTTTAAATCCTGTTGTATTATATAACAAAAAGTTTTGTAGTGTACTTTAGCTAGGAGATTACCATTTACCAATGTTTTTGCAATTCCTCTTTGTTCTAATTTTCTTTGGCAAACAGATTTCGTAAAAGCAACTTGCAGCTTGTTTCTTGTGGTTTTAAAATTTGCAGCTACATCCCTGGACAAGTACTTCAGAAGCTAAACTTTTAAGTCGATCATAAATGTTAGCCATGTTGTGAGTTGACCTGTTGAAGACATTTCTCATTTTGGCATGTAACTTAGATATTAAGTGTGTGTGTTTTTTGGTGGGTTATCTTCAGTCTCTACTAATAAATTTATTTATCTGAGTTGAAAACCAATTTTGTAACTGTTACATGTTTATTTTGGATTTTTTTTCCAGCCAGGTGGTGCTGTTGTAACAGAGAGCCAGACCTATAAGAAACGAGCTGATTTCTTAAGTAATGATGACTATGCTGTGTATGTGAGGGAGAATATTCAGGTAAGCATGATGGTCAAAAGCTATATTGAAACTAGTTTCCTTCTGGTACAAAAGTCTTTGCATAGCTATGACATTCTGTTGTCCTTTTTCCCTAGGTGGGAATGATGGTTAGGTGCTGCAGAACCTATGAGGAGGTTTGTGAAGGGGATGTAGGCAAAGTTATTAAGTTGGATCGAGATGGGTTGCATGACCTGAATGTACAGTGTGATTGGCAACAAAAGGGTGGTACCTACTGGGTCAGATATATCCATGTTGAGCTGTTAGGTAAGTTCATTGATAACTGCTTTCTAATAAAGAATTGAATGCTATGCTAAGGGAGATGTATTTTTGGAGGGGAAAAAGCCACTCACCATGCATTTATTCTTGCAATTGCTAGGATTCCCACCACAGAGTTCTGCCTGTCATATCAAGATAGGTGACAAAGTGCGTGTGAAAAGCTCTGTGACCACACCCAAATACAAATGGGGATCAGTTACTCACCGAAGTGTGGGAGTTGTCAAAGGTAATGTATATTCAAAATGGGGTGGCAATATAACTGGAAACAGACTTTCTGCAGCATTTGAGAGAATCTTTTAGATACACTTGGAGATCACAGTGCTTTGTGGAATATTGCATGATGATAAAAGTATAAAATATAGAACTAGTCTGTTCTGCGTAGATTCTTTGAGGAGGTAGTTTTTGGTCATATTATATTCTTCTTGGAAGTACTCAGTCCCTTTAGGAGCTGCGTTTTAATAAAAGAAAAAAATCAGAGTCAAAAACTGAAGTAATATAATATATACCTTTAAAAAGTCTTTAGAACTCCCTTTACAGACTGACAAGATTAATACATAATTCCATTGCAAGAAAAGATTACTTTTGAAAGTAATTTTTAATACTTATTTCTGCTCTCTGATGTTGCACTGGACGCTCTTTCTGCTTCATTTTGTAGAGATTTGCAGCACTTTATTTTCTCCATGTTTTTGTCACAGCTTTTAGTGCCAATGGAAAAGATGTCATTGTAGATTTTCCTCAGCAGTCTCATTGGACTGGCTTGTTGTCAGAAATGGAGCTGGTTCCCAGCATTCATCCTGGAGTCACGTAAGTGATGATTTACATTTTTCTTAACGTATGTGGGTTATCCTTTAGCCTTATTGTCTTGATTCCATTATCTTGGTTTGTGTCTCTAATAATTTGTACCACTGGAAATATACTTACTCATTGTTCTTTTGTGAAATCAGGTGTGATGGCTGTCAGATGTTTCCTATCAATGGGCCTAGATTCAAATGCAGAAACTGTGATGACTTTGACTTTTGTGAAACTTGCTTTAAAACCAGGAAGCATAACACCCGACATACTTTTGGCAGAATAAATGAGCCAGGTAAGTTTTAAAAAAAAAATCTAAGTGTTTCCTAGATTGATTTAAAATGCATTGAATTTGTTTCTATGAAAAAAAAAAAAAAGTTTAAATATTGCATGCCTCTGTAATATTTTATCATTTGATTTTATGTATTACTCTGAGTGTCCTCAAGAGGACTATTCCTGAAGAGAATAGTTTTCCTTTTGTTTTTAATATTTTACTTGGTTTCTTGGTACAAATCAATCAAAAGTGTAAGAATAGGAAGTGTGACTATCCCCAGTAAGTGTGTTGAAAGCTTGTAGTCAGGTAGAGTGCTTGAAACTTCTTCAGAAATCCCCAAATCTTGAGCTGTGCCCTTTAAGCATGAGTAGTATTACCATACCTATGTGACACGCTTCTCTGCTTTCATACCTGAAATGTTTGACTTATTATATTTCCTTTCACATTGGTTATGGGTGTAATAAAAACAGTTTCACTTAACCATGCAGGTCAGTCTCCAGTGTTTTGTGGGCGTTCTGGAAAGCAGCTGAAGAGAAGGCATAGCAGCCAGCGGGGAATGTTACTGGATGATTGGTCAAGAATAGTTAAGAATTTGAATGTCTCCTCCTCTGTGAATCAGGCTTCACGTCTTATTGATGGTAGTGAGCAGTGCTGGCAGTCTTCTGGTTCACAAGGAAAGGTAACTAAACCATAACTAGTTTAATTTGGCATACTTTTTTCTGAAGAGGAAGGATATTTAACTTGGTGAAATATACATTACCTTTCTGTAAGATAGAGGAGTAGTAAAAACAGACATCTGAAGTACAAAACTGTGTTTCTTTATATTTTTAAATGTGACTTTTTTGTTTTTAAGCTTCATCTTTCTAATTATTTCATGTGAGGGAACTTTTGTGAACTATTTCATTAGAAGGAATTTTTGTGATTTTTTTGAAACAAGGGATAATTATTGTGTGGTTGGTTATATGGTTACAGTTGCTATTTCAGTATAATAACTGATGGGGAGTTGCTCTTAATGATCATGTTGATTCTATTTTACTGAAGTGAGTTTGTTGCAATACAAAAAGCACTTATGGTCTTGCTAGCTAAAGCTGCTTCTGAGCATTCTCTCATTTGCACAGAATACCTCAAGTTGAAAGGGAGCTGTAAGGATTATAGAGTCTAACTTCCTGCTGCTGGTGGGACTAATTAAACCACATGACTAAGGGCATCTTCTAGATACTTCTTGAACTCTGACAGGCTTGATGCTGTGGCTGCTTCTCTCTGTAACCTGTCGCAGTGACTGACCACTCTCTCAGTGAAGAACCTTTTCCTAAAGTCCAGTATGAACTTCCCCTGATACAGCTTCATTCCTTGTGTCCTGTCACTGGTCGCCAGAGAGGAGATAAGCACTGCGTCTGCTGCTCCCCCTTGAGGAAGTTGTAAATAGTGATAGGGTTTCCTCTCAGCCGCCTTTTCAAGTTGAAAAAAATGACCTCGTAAGTCTTGCCCTTGAGACCTCTTGCCATTCTGTCTGCTCTCTTCTGGACACTAACAATTTATGTCCTCCTTCTATTGAGGTGCCCCGAACTACCCACAGTGCACAAGGTGGGGCTGTACTACTGTGATGTAGAGTGGGACAATTGCCTCCTTTGAGCAGTTAGCAATGCTGCGCTTGACGCACCCCAGGACATGTCTGGCTCTTTGGGCTGCTACGGCACATAGTTGACTCCTGTTCAATTTACCTTCAAATCAGACCTCCAGGTCTCTTTCCGCAGAGCTGCTCTTGTCCCCCAGTTTGTGCATATAGATAGGATTACCCCATCCTAAGTGGCGAATTTAGCACTTGCTCTGGAGTTTCATACAGTTGGTATTTGCCCAGCCTTCTAGTCTCTTCAGGTCTCTCTTTAAGTCCTCTTTACCCCTTGAGGTAACCTACAGCTTCTCCTAGTTTAGTGACAGTGGCAAACTTGCTAAATGTACATTCAACTCCTACATTCAGATCACTTATAAAAAGCATTGTTGCTTAATTTGTGGTTTACCAGTTTCATCAGCCTGCAGCATTACTTTGCGGACAGAGTAGACACCAAGATTTGCAGCTAGACTTCTGTCCAGTGTGTTTTTATGCTGTGTTGATGGTCACGCTGAGAATATCCCCAAGTACCCTTCCTTCAGGTTGTCTACAGGCTGTAATCAAAGATTTATGTTATGTCCCAATTCCTGACCTCCAGTGGTATTGCATTTTCTCAGTCCTATCAATGTTGTTGCTCTTGAGCGAAATAAATAATTTGCTGCAACTGTTTCTCTTGCATTTGGAGGTTGGTCAGGTGAGAAGTTCACAAAGTCATCTTCCTTTGGCCAGTCCCCATGCGTTGCAGCTGTTGTATACCATTCATAAGTGTGTTTCATACTTGCTTCAAAACCAGCACACACTTACTCTTGTCAACTGTATGGTGGTCCTAGCAACAGTACCTGAAAATTAAATTCTTTGTGTTTCCCCTAGCACTGGATTCGCTTGGAGATTTTTCCAGATGTTCTTGTTCACAGGCTAAAGATGATTGTGGACCCTGCAGACAGCAGTTACATGCCCTCTTTAGTTGTCGTTTCAGGTACGTGTACGTTCTCTGAGAAGTCTGAATTACTTTTTTTTTTTTGTTGCACATCTATCAGGTATTTATGAGGTTTCATTTAACATAGTCATCTATTTCAAGTGCATGGTGCCTGTTTATGGAACAAACACCATATCTTAAAAATGTTTTGTTTTCTAGGGGGCAATTCCTTAAATAACCTTATAGAGCTGAAGACAATCAATATAAATCCGACAGACACCACAGTGCCTCTTCTCAGTGATTGTACAGAAGTAAGTAAAGCTTATGTGAGAATTATTCTTTATGTAATGGAAAAATATTTTGCTGGAAGAAATGGATGAAAAACACTGTTGTGATTATTAAAGCATGGTATTTTACTTTTGTTCTAAATAAGTATTATTTCTGGAAGTTTGCTGAAGTGGATTATCCTGATAAGTTTTACCATAATCACAGTGTAACTCTAATAGCTTTAGTGTTAAAGCTACTTCAGGTCTTTTGCTGTAAATCACTATACCTATGAACCAAGAAGAAATCCCAATAAACTTAAATTTGTGGATACATTTGGTGGGTGCTAAGGCTTATTTTGGGTAGTAGTTCTGATCTTTTTCAGTAACAGCAAGGAGGAATGCATAATGATTTTTTAGGATATTGGAAGCAAAATAATTCTGAAATTAATGAGGCTATATGTTTATCTTAAAGTATGAATTTTGTAGGGTTGAAAAACTGAATATTTTGAGTTACAGATTGATTTTGATAAAGTGAAAAATCAAGCAGAAGTTCTGATTCTTTCCTTTGTTTTATGAAGTTATACAGGGCCCGAAAGGTGTCAATTTAGTGAGGTTTTTTTCTCCTCTTAGTACCACAGGTATATTGAGATTGCAATCAAGCAGTGCAGAAGCTCTGGGATTGATTGCAAAATACATGGCCTCAGCATACTGGGGCGTATACGAGCAGAGGATGAAGACTTGGCTGCAGTCCCATTCCTTGCTTCTGATAATGAGGAAGAGGATGATGATAAAGCTAACACTGGGAGGTAGGTAACTGCAGTGGAGAGGAGGAGGAAATGATAGAGAAACCTTAGTGTCGATATAGTCCTATAATTTAGGAGAGTTGTTCTATTGTAAGAACAGCTACTTAATTAGGTTGAATGGTAGTAAAGAGAAATTAGTATCTTAGTTTGTCAGAATTCTAAGTAGGTCATTTGTTGAGGTGGTGACATACTGTACAGCTCTTCAGCTTCTGCAGCATGCTTGGAGTTGAAAACCTAGCTAACAACTTTGTATTTATGTTTGGTAGTATATTTACCTCTGCTCAGCAAAACATTCTGGTATTGGTTGGTTTGGTTTTGAGTTTTGTTTTGTTAAAGCCACCAATTAACTGCAGTGTTGGTGTTTGAGTACTGAAACTCTTGTAAAAGCAGTAAATACAGTAAAAGATGCCTATGCTATAGTTATGCACATTGCTAAACTAGTTATTTTTTTTTTTCCTCCTCAATATGTTCAGTCTTGTTAGAAAGAAGGCAGCTGGGCTTGAATCGGCAGCTACAATAAGAACTAAAGTTTTTGTTTGGGGATTGAATGACAAAGACCAGTTGGGAGGGCTGAAAGGTTCCAAGGTATGTTTGTTTTCATGCTTCAGTACAAAATAAAATTTACAAGTCTCACACAACTCAAAACTAATTCAGACTTGATCAGAATTTTGCAGTGTAGTAGCAAAACTACAGATAATAATTTCTAATGACTTTTTGCTCTGAGACATGTCTGGTGGGTGGAAGATTGGAGAAAACTTACGTTTTGGTTGTTTCTCTCAAGTCGGGTTTGATTTTTAGCAGCTACTTAATCATTTGGTTTATGTGACAGTGAACTAATTGTTCTAAAAGTATGTAGCACTCTGTACACGTTCTGTACCTTCTGGGTTTGTGTGCATGCAGTTAAGGTAGTGGTGAACTTTTCTGTGTGTTACTTGGACCTGGTGCACTCATCAGAAAGTTGAATTCTCATCTTTTGATGTAACTCGATTACAATTCACTGTAATTTGAAAGGAATTTTAGCCTTGTGTGCAGCTATCTATACATAATTTTTAATACAATGCAAGTTCAAAGATACATAGTGAAAGTTTAATCAATTTAAAATGTTAATCTGAAAAGTATGTTGAGAGCATTTATTTTATTTTGTAAATAAAATGTGTATTGTTGTATCCATAGATTGCCTTTCAAGAAATAAAAAAAATAATCATTTCTGTATTCTTTGGTTTTCTCAAGAAAACTTTACTTAAAGGAAACTTCTTGCTCATATCACTTTTATGTTTTTCCCAGGCTTTGTGTTTATCATGATTTCAGTGTTAAATGGTTTTTCTTGGTTTTTGTCTCTTGACTGATGTATATTACCTGGTATATGTGAAGTATCTGAATAATACAGAGATTTTCCTATATTAAAAAAGGAAAAGTACCTGTTAGATTATCTGGTTTATGATTTAAGAATAGCTCTTCTCTTTAAGATGTAAAACTTCAGTGAATTGTAATGAGTTTCATTTCCTGCCTGCTCTAGATAAAGGTCCCTTCCTTTTCTGAAACCCTGTCTGCCTTGAACGTTGTACAAGTAGCTGGAGGATCCAAAAGCCTTTTTGCAGGTAATGTAAGTTTAAAGTGAATATAAGTATGTTAAGGGCAGAAATGCATTTCCAGTTGTGAAACTTTAATGATGTTTCAAACTTTATTTCTTCATTTTAGTGACTGTAGAGGGTAAAGTCTATGCCTGTGGAGAAGCCACAAATGGAAGGCTTGGTTTAGGAATATCTAGTGGAACTGTGCCTATTCCACGCCAGATTACAGCTCTCAGTAACTATGTGGTAAAGAAGGTGGCTGTTCACTCAGGTACTGGCTGTTACCGTTTTCAGATACATAAACATAACCTGTTAAGCCTAAAAATAGTTGCTTTGCAACTATTGCAGATTTTTGGTAGGTCTGCTTCCTGCTTGAAAGATTGAAAAATTATATTTCTGCTTGCACTTTTAGGTGGCCGTCATGCTATGGCATTAACTGTTGATGGAAAGGTATTTTCATGGGGTGAAGGAGATGATGGAAAACTTGGTCATTTCAGTCGAATGTAAGTATGCCAAATTTGTCTCTATTTCAATAAGAGAACATTTGTGTTGGGTGTTGCAACACAGCTGACCACCACTAGTGACAACGACAGGATTTTTATTACAATGGGAATAAAAAAATAGGTTGTGAAAAAGATGGGTTTGGGTTTTTTTTTTCAGTAGCGTATGTCCATTTATGGTGCAGCATTTGTAGTGGTCTCCATTTAAAAAGGAGGCAATAATATAATATTTGTAAACATACTTGGTGGATAAAATCTTCAGTAGTATCTTTAATGTCACTGATGAAATAGCACATATTTGATTACTTTTATAAGGTAAGGTTTACAGCGGTGCTTTTGAGGTGTAAAACCATGGCAGTTTTACATTCCTGAGCTGTAACAGGTCTTGATGTAAGTCTGATGGAGCGGAGCATTTTATAGCCCTTTTCTTTAGACATCTATTCACAGACTTGTTAACCAGAAATGAATTTCTTACACTTTTCAGTAATGCATAATTTAATCCCCCACAGGACAGCTTTGGGGAAAATTTGAGTTGTCTCAGGATTTGTTCTTGCAGGCACCACAGAGCAATGCTTTGAAAGGAGCAAAACTCAATAAATGTAGCCCATGGAGAAATATTTGTCATTCTAATCTGTTTTGAAGATCTGCTTGGAATTCATAAAAAAAATTATAGAGCCCAGCTTAGGTGGTTAATATATGGCAACAAATAAATGTTCATAGGGGTATGTGTGTCAGATCAATGAAAAGGGAAGTCCAGATTAAAGCAGTATTCTTTATTGTTCAACTGTCTTGTGTTTTCTGTAATTTTATTAAAAGTGAGACTTGATACTCTTGGACATTTCATGGATGCAGATATTCCAGAGGTCATGTGTAATTTGATAAAACCTTAATAGTGGTTCTGATACACAGTCAATGTTAGAAAACCTTGAGTTGAAACTCTTCCTGAATTTAGTAATATTGTAGCTGTATGAATAAGGAATGCGAAAAGTTTCCAGTTCTCTCACAGAAGCCTAACAGTAAATTCAAGTTCTAATTTCTGTCTTGTAAAGAGCAAAGTTGGCATGAGAGTGTCATCTCTTAATCTTCCTACCTGGCTCTGTGTCCACAGCTAACAAATTGCTTATATTTGGGTAATGACAGGATATTAGTTTTCACTTTGTATTATATACTTCAGAATTGATTCATCATTTTGGATCTTGGCTTTGTCACCCAAGTGCTGCAGCATATACATAAAATATTTCTTAAGAAACTGCAGCATATACATAAAATATTTCTTAAGAAAAACCTTTGAAGTACATTTAAGTAGTGTAAATTTTAGATTTATGGCACTGCTACAGCATGGAATCATAATGTTGCTTCTTATTTTTAGGTTTATCTTAGTTATTGCACAAAATTTTTCGGTTTATGAAGATGGGTGTATATTATGCAATTCTCTCATAATTAATGTAGTGAATTCCTTGTTCTTTTTCTGTAGGAATTGTGATAAACCCAGATTGATAGAAGCTTTGAAAACCAAACGCATCCGTGATATTGCTTGTGGCAGTTCCCACAGTGCTGCCATTACGTCTAGTGGGGAACTGTATACATGGGGTCTTGGAGAATATGGAAGGCTAGGACATGGAGATAATACCACACAGCTGAAACCTAAGATGGTAAATCTCTCTTGTCTCCAAAATGTGAATGTGTTTGTTTAATAAATGATAAATAAAAACGAAAGTAAAGCAAAAAGCCATGAAAACATGAAAATGTCATTTTGGAGTGATCCAAATCAGGTTTGGTACACATAACTGTATCAACAGGCAAGCTATTTCAGAAAGGCCAAAAAAATCTAATATTTTTCTTGGAAAGTGAGGTGAAATAACTACTGCTGTTTCAAACATTCATGTCCTGCTTCTACTTTGATACATAGGTAGAAGCTACTACTGTGATTGAATGATGTTTGATCCTGAGTGAGGAAGGCTAGATAATCCTGTGCTGTCATGCTCAGGCTGGGCACAATGACCAAGATTGGTCAGAAGAGCTTGAAACTGACTGTAAGGTTTTAAAACATGATTTCTTTGAAACTTCCTGCTTACTTTTCTGTTTTGTAGGTTAAAGTGCTCCTTGGCCACCGAGTCATTCAGGTTGCTTGTGGAAGCAGGGATGCTCAGACTCTTGCTTTAACAGATGAAGGTAGGAATATCTTGCTCCAGAAGATTTCTAGCCCAAGGGAATACCATGATCATTGTTTGACCTGCAGTTTGGTGTTTGTTAGGTTTGGTGTTTTCTTGGGGTGATGGTGATTTTGGAAAGCTGGGCCGAGGAGGAAGTGAAGGCTGCAACATTCCTCAGAACATTGAAAGGCTGAATGGCCAAGGCGTTTGTCAGATTGAATGTGGTGCGCAGTTCTCATTGGCACTGACCAAGTCAGGAGTGGTGTGGACATGGTATGTTACATTTACCAGAAAGTATTAACAAAGCAATTGCCAAGTATGTGTTGTATTTATTGCTGTTTGGCTGTCTTAACTCCGATGTGCCTTATCTGTGTGCTTTGTCTTTCGAATTGGAAAGTCATAAATACAAGCTCTGATGTGTTCAATTGCTCGAATGGTGTGTTGTAGTATGCTCACTTGTGAATTGTACTCTGATAGGATGCCTGGGTCTTACTGAATTAGTGGAAGAAGGGGAGATCATTCCCTCTCTTGGGAGCAATGGAGCCTGTAAAGGAATGTTAATTCAAGACTGTGGAGTGGCAAAAAGAGAACATGATTATCAAAGTTCGGAGTTTGTAGCCTACAGCTGCAGCAGACACTGTGAGAGTAAGGATGTAGTAGAGTAAGGAAGTAAGCTAAAGTTCAGAGGAGATGGGAAGAATTTCCTTTGGAACACAGGGTTTTTACAGAGCTCTTTGCTGCTCAGAAGGCCACTGAGTTGTCAGTGATGCTGCCTCAAAACAAGAACTGATATGAAATTGTCACCTAGAGTTATTCCAAAACCCTTTTTATTTCTTCTGTTTGCTTACTTCTGTTCTGTTTTGAACACAAACCTGGCTTTTTGAGTTGTTTATAAACCTTTCTGTAAAATTTGAGAGCTTACTGTGTGGTAGATGAGCTTCAGAGATCTGACTAGATTGAGGTCTTAACTGCCATCCTTGTGTAGTAAGGCCATGACCTGTTTGACATATATCAAAGCTAAGAAGACTTAAAATAGTCTGGTTTGTTGTATTATTTGTCACCAGCTAATGAATGATATGAAGAGAAATCCTGAAAACTTCAATTTTTATAAGTTGTTTCTTAAAAAAAAAAATTTCAGAGAAGTCATTTGTCAGAGTGGCCACTGGAAACTGTTTAGCTCTTTTGCTTTCACTCTTTTAAATTCTTCTTTTGGTAGTGATGAAAGGAGTTAGCGGAAAGGGAATTTGTCAGTCTTTAAGAACTCTGCAAAGTTCTAGTTCGTTCCTTCTTTACCCCAGTTTGTCTTAACACTGTTGCAGCTAGTCATAAAATCTGCAGCTATTTCATGACATTACAGGTCTACAGGGAGAGTTTTTTGGGTCTGTTTCAGCTGTGCATGTCTGCACGTTAGGATGGCTGAGTTGCTTCTGAACTTTCATTCTTCTTGAATTTGTATTAGTTTGAGACAAAAATCACAACTTCTGTGTAAGCAATGTAATTTTTTTGAATTTTACATTTACTATCTGTTGCAGGGGTAAGGGTGACTACTTCAGACTAGGCCATGGCACAGATGTGCATGTACGGAAGCCACAAGTTGTGGAAGGACTGAGGGGTAAAAAGATTGTGCATGTGGCTGTAGGTGCACTTCACTGTCTAGCAGTTACTGACACTGGACAGGTATGTCGTCCATCACACTTCTTTTCCCTTTTTTCTTGATCCAGAAAGGAATGAACTAAACTGTTGAAAAAGAATGTAATAGCATTGGAGCTGATTAAATGGGATAGAAATTTCTAATGATATTTATTTGCTTTTCAAAGTCCTGACTAAGTATAAGCATGATTGTAATTTAAAATATATTAGCTTTCATGTTATAATTGGAGCTTGAATGTTGTTGTCATAGTAGCTTTTATAATATTTTCCTAGTTGATGTATTATCTCAGGATCAGTTTTCTTCTTCTCAATCTTGAAATACAGAAGTAGTAATCTAGACAAATTTTTCTGCTGCTATCCAGCATTATGATTATAAAGTATTGATTCAGATCCGCAGTATAATTACTATGCAACTGACTCTTCTAGCTTATTGTTCACTGTGAACACTGACTAATTATGAATCAACTGATGAGTTATGAACTGGCAATAATTTGTGAATCATCTGATAAAGTGCTGGTATGATTTTATTTTCTTTCTTTTTAATGTATGCTAACGCCTGCCTTATTTGATGGGGCACAGGGGGATGATGTCATGACAGTAGGTTTTCTAAGGTGTCCCAGGTTAATAATGAAAATTACTAAGATTCCTTTGGAGGAATTTTTAAGAAACAGTTAAATGAGGCAACCAGTGAAGCAAAGTAATATGTGGAAATGTTTACTGTCAGGTTTATGCATGGGGTGATAATGACCATGGACAACAAGGAAATGGAACCACTACGGTCAATAGGAAGCCCACTCTTGTCCAGGGCTTGGAAGGCCAGAAAATCACTCGGGTTGCTTGTGGGTCTTCTCACAGTGTAGCATGGACAACAGTGGATGTAGCTACACCATCTGTTCATGAACCAGTACTTTTCCAGACGGCGAGGGACCCTTTAGGTGCTTCTTATCTTGGTTGGTATTTATTGTCTTATGTTGGTTTGGTGGTTGTTGGTTTTTTTGGGGGGGGAGTTTTTTGGGATTTTTTTTGGTTGGGTTTTGTATGCCACTTGAGAGTTGGCTGTGTGTGTGGTTTAATAGGTGATAGGAGAGTGCAAGAACTGTCTTTAAAAAAAAACCTCCACAAAACAACAACAAAAAAACATACACAACTCTCAACCCCAATGAAACCTCTTCTTGAAAGTGGAAGTTGCAAAGGACTTGTTCGGAAGTAGTGCTAGTTTGAACTTTTATTGTTCTTCAGGAAATAAAAATGCAACATGCTTCATCAAACACTTCAAAAACTATCTTTAATATGGGATAGAGCTTTATGGAGGAAATGGTAAATGGATGCTACTGTAATGTTGGTGATATTGTATGTTACTTGTTGCTGTAATTCTTATTTCTTACTGTTACCTTTTGTTTCTAAGGCAGGTGACTAAACATTGCTGTTTTGTCTTCCGTATTCTTTTGTGTCAAATACAAAAGCACCAAACATTTTGCTGATTAAACTTTCCTAAGACCAAGGCAAGGTACTTAAAAAAGAGCAAGAACCACATATATATTACATTTCATTAGGATTTTTAAGAGTACCTTATAAATTGTCTTGCTATTTGAGAAATTTCTGTGCAAGTAGAACTTGTTTCGGATACCAATCACCAGAATGTTCTTATCTGTATTACCTTATTCCTTTTGATGAAGTAACAAGGTGGAACACTACTTTATGGAAGCCCTTGCTGCAAAGCCTCAGTATTGACTTTAATGTTGTAACTGTAGGCATTACGGTTTAAGAATCTACTGTAGAGTTAGTTTTACAGACTTCTGACATAACTGAAACTGATTTATCTGATTTCTTGGTATGTATTACACCATTAAAGAATGCTTGGCTTCTCTTTTCCCCCCCTCACTCCAGGTGTTCCTTCAGATGCAGATTCTTCTGCTGCCAGTAACAAGATTAGCGGGGCAAACAGTTCCAAGCCGAACCGCCCTTCCCTCGCTAAGATTCTCTTGTCGCTTGATGGGAATGTTGCCAAGCAGCAGGCATTATCTCATATACTAATGGCATTGCAAATCATGTATGCCAGGTAGGCATGCAAACATTCTGTTCTTCTGCAGAGCAAAAGATTGCATAGCTTACCATCTATCAGGGTTACTTACCTTCTATCAGGGTTACTTACCTTCTTTCAGGGTCTCTTGAGCTGAGTATGAATAGTTTGGACTTCTCAGGATAGGCATAAGCTTCATTTATTTTTTTTTTTAATGTTGGTGTTAGCTTTGTGCTGTTTTCTTTACAGAAGCTCCCAGTGCCTGGGGAAAAGTTGTTTATTTAGGAATCCTCAATTAAATCGTGTAAAAGGCATGTAAATAAATCATGATAGATGACATTGAGGAAGCAGTTGGGAGGCAGGATGGAAAGAATAATAAAACTTGACAGTGCCCTCCCTGTTGGTGAAGAGTAGAGTATTTATGCTGAAATTCGTGAAAAGGAACTCGCATAAAATAGTGGCCTTAAAACACAGTATTTAAACATTGGGCCTGAAGGAGAACAGATAAATGACTCTAAGTTCCAGAGTATGGGAACCTTTCCTTATTTTATTAAGACAAGTTTGTATATTTTTTTCTAAGTTCAAGAAGGAGATATAATCAGGTTTATGTTGATCTCTCCTAAATGATTTCAGGGATGCAGTTGTTGGAGCACTGATGCCTGCAAGTATGATTGCACCAATAGAGTGTCCCTCTTCATCACCACCGCCTCCATCAGATGCTACTTCTACAGGAAGCCCTGCGAATGGAGATGAATGCATGCTTGTAGGAGATATGGAAGAGAGGCTGAGCCCAAACCCATGGCAGGACCGGAGAGGGGAGGTAAAGTGTCAGAAGAATTTTTCCATCTATGTTTAATGGTAAAACTGAAAAATATTGTCTTGTTTAATTTGATAATAGCTGAAATTAAGCATCTCCTTCTTTCCCTAATTTTAGGTGTAGTTACTCTGTCAGATTTGAAACAACTAAAATTTTAGAGCTAAATCAGTTTTGAACTTTCAGAATGAACTGGTAAATGCTGAATGAAATGCAGTTGTAATGGCTTCTAGTAGTATTTTAAAGTTAACATGAACATATTAACCATTTGACCAGATACTAATTTTACAGAAGTGATCTTTTTTAAGAGAAAAAACCAAACATCAAAACTAAGGGAATGTTTGACTGTTATTTAATGAAATGTAATTGTAAACTTCTGTTAACTAATGTAGACAGGAAGGTTCAGGGCGGAATGCTACTCTGTTGATTCCCAACTGGTAACAGAAGCATTAAAAAAAATAAAGTATTGCTACTGAAGAGATCTTTTCCTTTAATAAACTGTTAATTTGGCTTGTATTGGTAGGGCTTGTCTTCTACATTGTAGGCTTTTCTGACATTTTGTTGTACATTTTGCAGCAGCTGGCGTTGGTGGGGGGTGTTGGCTGGTTTGCCATCCTAGGAACGTAAAATAGAAGCTACAAATACAGGAAGCAAATCTGTTGGTTTTTGAATTTATGACTGTTTTTAAATTGCTGCTGTCTTTAACCATAAGCCATTAGACTCTTAGAGGTTTTACAATATCTTATTGCAGCTTCTGTTAGTTATCTTCTGTTTTGTCTAGGCTGTTTCTTCAGAAGATGCTGTGACACCATCTGCTGTAACTCCTTCAGCTGCTGCTGCCTCTTCCCGTCCTTTCATTCCAGTCACAGATGATCCTGGAGCTGCCAGTATCATTGCAGAAACCATGACAAAAACCAAAGAAGTAATGTCGTCAATACCTTCCTTAAAACTTCACTCCTTACCATGCTTTTAATAAGCAGTTTTGCTTTATTTTGGGGGTTTTAAAATTAACCCATAAATGACCACATTCTTAAAATTTATTCAAAGGCAGAAGATTTTTTTTTGTCTGAAGTTACAAGTAGGTTAGTTTCAGGAAAGCTTTTTCACTGGAGAAGTGGCTTTAACAGTAGGTTAATTTTGGAGCCATGCAATCCTGGATTTATGAATTGTGTTTTAAACTACCTTTTGAACTTCTTCAGGTTAACTTGTTTGGATTTGGTGAAATTCTTCTTTGGTCTTCAGTGTCTAAATATTTCTGCAATTTGTTTTGTAGGATGTAGAAAGTCAAAGTAAAGTATCTGGCCCAGAACCACAGTACTTGGATGAATTTACTAGTCTCTTAGTACCAGATGACACACGAGTCATGGTTGACCTGCTAAAGCTTGCTGTGTCCAACCGAGCGGGTGAAAAAGGAAGAGATGTTCTTTCAGCTGTGTTGTCGGGTATGGGCACAGCTTACCCACAGGTCAGAGTTTGTTTCTATTGTATTTTAACTAGGTCCTTTTCATTGGTAGCTTACTATATGTATTGTATTTGAAGTGCAGTTCATCATTCTGAGAAACTAATAAACATGAAAATTTGAGTTGGAAATTTGAGTTAGACTTAAATGCAAGTGAACCTTAATGAATTTAATGGAAATATTGGGTATGGAAATATTAAGTGAAATATATGCATGTGCTACACATGTCAGTAACAGACTATTTCCTTGATTTGTCATGTTCCAATTATATGTTAAAATAGAAGCTTAATGAACTGTATTTATGTGTAAGACAAGTGGCTGTAGTTATTGGAATATAGCTGACTTTACAAAGCCCTAGTTGTTACATCTGCAGAATGTTAGTTTAAAAACTTGCATGTTGATTTTGGTTTGCATCTGGGTTTATTTTTCAGATTGCTAAAAATACTGTTAATACATTGTTGATGATTTACTAATTCTTAATTTTTAAGATATACATTTGATGTGTTGAAGTTTAGCTGTTCACAAAGTATCCATGGGTATGTTTTATTGTCTTTTTATTTTTTTCTTGGGGATAACTGACAAACAGAATCAATGAATGCTGTAATATTGGTTACCAGCAGCTATATAAAAGAATGAAAGAATGTTACAAATCAGAAATTATTTATAAAATATCTGCTTATGGAAATGAACTGAAAGTTGTTTAATAATTTTTGGTAGCTTTATCCTTCAAATATTTTTATTTTCATAATGAGTAACTGCATTTCTTTAAAATGGTCATATGATGTAGTTAATTTCTGTCTTTGCACAGCTTAAAGTCTGGTTTGAAACATCAGAAGGGATTATGCAAAGCTAATTTTTGAATTCCTCTATGAAATTTGGCTTCTCTGACCAAAAAGATGAATGATGACTTTGCTAAGGAGAATGCATTGAAATAATAGATATTTTACTTACTAATGACAAGGCAGCTTAAGTTTTAAACGATGAAATCTTCGCGTCTGTCTGTTCTATTGTGGGAAAGTCTGACTGGTGCTATTCATGTAGAGGCAATTGAGTGCTATTTCTCGAATTGTTAATATCCCAATTTTCAGTGATCAGCTAGGTGTACCCTAACTGGATGCAAGCTATATATACACTTATACATTCATTTTGGTGTTTTGCTTCTAGAATTCAGTAGCTGAATGATTTTGTCTTTGTGGATTGTTTTTTTAAGAGTCAGAATTTTTATTTGAATCTGCCCTTTAAAAATGAGTACTATTGGAGTTTCCTCTCTAAAGTGTGTTTTGCATTTTAAATGCAAATGGTGTTAAATATTTACACCTTTCATTAATCGCTTGGCCTATGCTTTGCAGTTCATATTTTTACAGTTTGTTTTTCTCTGTAAGGGAAAACAGTTTTTTACGTTGTCATTTACTTACTGGAAACTTACATAGTTTGGCTTTTAGTTTTAGGAGTTTTTCTAGCTTTGACCACCAAAAATAGTATTTTTGAATGAATATGATGGTTTATGAATTGGGGGCCTATGACACCAAGCTGTGTGGTTTGGTTGATACGTTGGAGGGAAGGAATGCCATTCAGAGGGACCTTGACATGCTTGTGAGATGGGCTGATGCCAACCTCATGAAGTTTAACCATGCCAAGTGCAAGGTCCCACACCTGGGTCAGAGCAATCCCAGGCACAGCTACAGGTTGGGCAGAGAAGAGATTCAGAGCAACCCTGCGCAGAAGGACTTGGGGGTGTTGGTGGATGACGAAATGAACATGAGCCGGCAGTGTGCTCTCACAGCCCAGAAAGCCAACCGTATCCTGGGCTGTGAGCTGTATCCAAAGGAGTGTGACCAGCAGGTTGAGGGAGGTGATCCTGCCCCTCTACTCTGTTCTCGTGAGACCTCACTTGGAGTAT
>JAOEHY010049984.1:1978-16154 GCA_025447955.1 Psilopsiagon aurifrons
GTTGTATTCTTTTCCCTTGTATTTCTCTTGTCATTATTATTACTAGTAGTAGCAGCAGTGGTTTGTGTTATACCTTAATTACTAAACTGCTCTTATCTCAACCTGTGGGAGTTGCATTCTTTCGATTCTCTATGTAGCAAACTGCTTGGCTGATTAATGGACAAAACCACGACAGGGGTCCAGCAACTCCCATATTATATGTACATTGCTGCCTTATGTAACTGGTCCAAGCATACATGCAGCTGAATGATAAACCAGGATGAGGAAATGCACCAGCTGAAAAGAGACCTAGGAGCGGGTGGGAGTTTCATCAAGGAATATGTTTGCTTCTGCCAGTAGAATGAAGGGGTTATTTGGGAGTGGGAATTAAGTGGCACCACATCACCAGGTTTTAAGACTTCATTGTTGTGTTCTACCCCAAACTCTTCTATGTTTTTCTTCTCCCTTGACTCCATGATTCAGTATCCCCCTCCTTCAGTGTTTCTGTCTGAAGAGATTATAATTAAGAAAACATGTACAGAAATAACCAACTTGTGAACTTCTATTTCTCAGCAGCTCACTGTTCTCAGTGCTTTTCATTCTTTTGAATCTCTTCCTGATGCGATACAATGCTAGAGCATGCAGCTTCTTGTATCTTGCAAAAATGTACAAGTTAAAACTATGGCCATATAAAGGTCTTAAAAATCCTGCAAGGCACAGGAAAAAAATATTTTGAGCAGTGTGACACTAAGGCCATGTACCCAGCATCCCAGGAGGCTTTGGTTGTGGTTTCTCTTCTCAATTAGGAAGAACATGAAGCTGAACCTGCACTTAGAAAAGCCAGGTAAGTGCTATAACCCTACGCTCCCTTCTGCCTGGGAGAAAGATGGGCCTTGCTGCTTTCTTTCAGTGATCCCCACTAGGGAACTTTTGATGAAACTAATGCATTGCCACAAAAGCTTTTTAGCTTAAGTGTATCTTTCATTTCTGATGAAAAGCCACTCAGGAAAAAAAATGAGGAATACCACCTTGTTCTTAAAAAAAACCCCAGGAGATGCTGTTTATTGCTTAGGCTTGATACAGCTTGGCTCATACAGAGGCGGAAAAAAAATGAACACCTGGAGTGTTTTCATATTTTACAGGGAAAGAGATTTTTATTCTCCACAGCAGCAGCATCCTCTGCTCCATTTTGGCTGGAGCAGAGGAAAAGGGGGTTAAAAAAAAAGGGGGAAATGAAGAAGGCAAAAAAAACTCTCCTTATTCTGGTATTGAAAGAGATACAGGAAACATGTGAGGGACCAGCTCATCAGGAAGAAAGATTTCCACCCACACTGCTTCACACAGGTCAGCTCAGTGAGTGCACAGTGCAGCCTGTGTAATGGAAAATAACACAGCCTCAGAACAGCCAGGGCTTGTGCTGGATAAGCAAGGAAGGGATTGAAGAGGAACTGCAAAGTATGTGGGGAACGTGGATGACACTCAAGGTTTCTGTCTACTGACAGAGATAGAAATTTTGGCTAATGCTTCTTCTAGCAGTGTTTCATAAGGCCCTTGGGAAGGATAACTTCAATTGGCTCTGGGGATTTTGTAAGTCCATGGTGTGATCTAGCTCATGGGTGCTTTTCCTGAATGATTAAATCAATTATACCATCATATTTACCATTCTGAGGAAGTATTTCACATTTTCCTGAGGCTCTGAGATTAAGTATCTTGATAGCTAAACAGTATCTGCAGTCTGTTTTTTCTGAAGGAGTGCCAGACAGTGAGGGATTGTGCAGCTGGATTTCTGAGGATTAGTTAGAAAAAAAGAAAGAAAAAAATGAATGCAAGTAGAAGTAGTAGCAGGAACTATGTTACTACATGGTATTGGGAAATGACAGTCTGACTAATGCACGAGCTGTTATTAATATTAAAATAATTGCTTAAAAAACACCAAAAACCAATTTATGTGGAATTTTAGAAATAACTGTATGCAAGTTTTCTGTACAAACTAGAAACCACTTAAATTCTTAAGCCTTATAAATTATTGATTTTTAACCAAAAAGCAGACATAATACTTTACTGACTATATACTTCAACCACCATTTTATAGCTTGTGCCTAAATTTAGACCTTGTGTATAGATTTACTCTCCTACTAATGCATCCTGATATCACAACCAATTCCTCAGAAAAGACAGTTTGAAGACTTCTGCAAACAGCTGGCTGAATTAAATCTTTGCAGTTCTAACCTCAAAGCTTAATTGATTACAATGAAGATTAAAGCAGACATATTTCAACCCCAAGATTTATTGGCTACTGTACCAAAGATAGGTTTCTATCACACTAAGGTCAATAAAGGCTTTTTACACCTGCAAACAGCAAGGAAATACAATATAATTGCACTTCAGAGTTAGATGAATATCAGTTAAGAAGGAATGTAAATCCACATAGCTAGCAAAAAAAAAAAAAAAATGAGATAGGTTCAGCAGTTGAACAGAGAATTGAAAGCAGTTCAGAAAAATTATTCTAGATCTATAAATTTTGTTGGATTTAGAGCAAGCATGATGAACACAGATGAGTGAGAAATAACATTAAAGGATTTAAATTACTTTGTTTTTCAGTTACCGCTTAAAATAGCATCCATTTAAATATTAAATAAGATAATAATTTGGTGCATTATAAATAATTACAATGGCTTTTCGAAATCAGAGAAATGTTTAGAAGCTTTATGCTACCAGAACATTATGGCAATGATTGTGCAACGAAGGAGTAACCTTAATCAGCTGAGAAAATTCTTTCAGTAAAAACCTTCCTGAAAGCAGTTTTGAAGAATTCTTTCTTTCCAGCCTCTCAGAGGTTCCCATTGTCTTCACCTGCTGTTGGGTCTTTGCAGCAAATGACTGCAAAAAATGTCTGTAGGAAATTTAAGAATTTTTGCCTGTGTTTTGAATACATCATTGTGCACATGTAAAAATCACTGCAGTAGGATCAAGTAGAATTGTTTGCAGCACAGGAAAAGTGGAAGATTAAATACCAATACAACTGAAAAAGATGGGTGAAATTTAAAGATGTCAGGTTGTCTGAAATCACAAACAAAAAAGACAAAAACCTGTAGAAACCTTTCTTAGACCAGAAGCAAGATGAAAGACTGAGAAAGTCTCAAGAAAAGGCCAAAGAACCTGACGGTACTTTCAGAACAGAGCAGCCATAACTACAAGCATTGGTGGAAGTCCCAAGCACAAATAAATGCTTTGTGGAGACTAGATTGAGAGCAGCTGAGAAGGACTTGGGGTTGTTGGTTGAGGAGCTCAACATGAACTGGGAATGTGCTCTTGTGGCCCAGAAACCACCTGTGTCCTGGGTTGCATTAAGAGGATTATGACCAGAAGGTCAAAGGAGATGATCCTGCCCCCGTACTCTGCTCTCATGAGAACCCACCTGCAGTCCTGAATCCAGCTCTAGGGGTCCCAACACAAGGGGGCTATGGACCTACCTTGACCAGGTCCAGAGAAGACCACAAAATCAGAAGCCTGACACATCTCTCCTATGGAGAGAGGGCGAGAGATTTTGGCTTGTTGGAAGAGTTGGCTTGTTGAGAGTTGGGCTTGAGAGAGAAGGCCCTGGGGAGACCTCTAGCAGCCTTCCAATACCTAAAGGGGGCCTATAAGAAATCTGGAGAAGGACTTAATGCAAGAGTGTGCTGTGACATAACAAGGGGGATTTGCTTTAACTTGAAAGAGGGTTTAGACTAGATGCAAGGAATAAATTCTTCTCTATGAGGCACTGGCACAGGTTACTCAAAGAAGCTGTGGCTGCCTCATCCATGGCAATGTTCAAGCCCAAGTTAGACAGGGCTTTGAGCAACCCGGTCTAGTGGAAAATATCCCTGCCCATGGCAGGGGGTTGGAACTAAATGAGATTTAAGGTCACTTCCAACCCAACCCATTCTATGATCCATGATTTTATGTTTCCCTAGTCCAAAATAGTCAAATGCAGTGCAAGAGTGTCAATCCAAAGAACATCTGCATAAGGAGAACACAGGCTCCAAAAATTGTTTGCAAGTCTCTTTATGGTATTTCATCCATCTTCCTACTTCTCTCAAGCTAGTTAACTGCAAAGAACAGTCTATTTCTTCCTTTTTTTTCCTTTTTTTCTGACATCTGTGTTGTTTCTATTACTAGATGGCCTGTAAGAGACATATTGCTAGCATCCAAGGAAGTATGCAGTCTGTGGGACCAAAAGTTATCCAAGGAGCCTGTACTAGGTCAAAAGTTTATGCCATCAGTGTTCAGGAGGAGCTGTGGAGGATGGAAGAGTGTTACATAAAGAAAAATCTGAAATAAAAAATATCCAATGGGCTGGGGCATAAAAACTACACATTACTAAGTGTTTTGCTTAATTCAATGTTTCATTGCAATATTAGAGATGGTGACACAATTCAAGTCCAAGAATGACAGCACTAAGACTTCCTGGTGTGAGCTACTGATAGTTCACTAAAGTAAGCAGAGTGATGTTGATTTACATCAGGTTATTGCCTGCTTTGGCTAGCTCTGAGAATGCAGATGTCATTGTAGAAAGAAACATGGAAACACTATTCTGCTCACAGAAACCTGAGTTTACATTGGGATCATGTGTTTGCTGGCTGCCTTAGTGTAGTTACTCATGTAGGAGAACAGTTACCTGTTAACTTTGAGATATTAGTTCTCCCACTAGCCAAATACAGTGTGACAAAGCCTCCAGATTTCATGGAAAATGATGAGAACAGGTATAACAACTATGCAGACTTTTTGTCTGAGATCATCACTAGCAGCTATTTTTACCTTTGTGAGAGATTTAAATTCCAGTGCATGATATTTAATGGTAAATTCTTTAAATTTGTACAGCTTTTTCACTTGTAGTTTTTGTTTGGGTTGGGGTTTGTTTTGAATTGCTTTGTTGTGGGGTTTTCTTAGAGACTTGCTTTGAGTATGTGAAACATCCTTTTACTTTCCAACTAAAGACTGTCCTTTCATAGCTATTGCTTACCTGCAGTACAAAAACAAATGCTAGCAATTGTGATTACAGTTCTTATAAGTCCCAGAACTCTGATAAAATAAATCCAGTTCCTGTCCAAAGACATTGTAAGTTGAGTAAATAAGAGCAACTATGTAGATACAAATCAGTGCTTCCATAATAATTGTTAATGGTTTCTAAATCGATTTACATAAGCATATGCTTCTTTGCAGGTGGTTTTGAACTGAGCCGTCTCATAGGAGTGTGTCCACCAGGAAACTGGATGGCTCAGATGTAAATGATTCAGATGTATCATCAGGAACAATAAGATCCCAATGCATTTAGTCATATTTCACTGCCTCCTACGTAATTAATTTAATTTATTTGCTATACTCTCAATCCTCTTCTCCATTAGTATCAAAAGAAGTGAGGCTTGAAATTACCTAAGTACCTGTGGACATAGAAGTTATGGCAGGAGAATGTACAGATACATGGTGTGGTGGGATCATTTCAGATGGCTGTGACCACCCACTTTTTTTGTACCAGCTATCCCAGCTCCCCTCTTTACTCAATGTATCTCTCCTAGGAGAGGAAGAAATACCCTCTGGCATTGCTTGTATACTGGGCTCGGGTCTAATAAGTCCCGCTAATTCCCATTGGCTAAGCATGCTGAATGCAAGTTACACTAGGCACAGAGCCTTTGGTGAAATTTAGTACACCTGAGTAGAGGCCCAAAGGCTTTAAATTATTAGATTCATTCTTAGGGGACAGAAATCATGAAGCTCAGGTTTACAAATCTTTCTGTATTCCTGAATTTGAAGGCAAGCAATATCATTTTCTTTTAGACAGTTTACTTGCTATTAGCATCACAAATTCTGTTCATTATTGAATATACCAAGGCTGGGCCTTTTCCTATGTGACACATGCTGCTCAAACAGCAAATTAACCTGGGAGCTCTCTACTTTCTATTGCTCTAGGCTATATGGCAACTGAAAGGCTTAGAAGGAACTGAAGGCCCTGAATGAAATTTATTTCCCAGTATAAAATAGGTGTTACTTGCCATCTGAATGTGTTATTGCCAAAATAAGAACTTCCCTTTTCTGTTTTCCTTCTTTTTCTTTTTTTAAGGACTGCAATACATTACTTTGTCATACACCTTGATTATACAAAATATTACCAAACTACACGGTGGCATAAAAAATACACTTCTTAAAATCACAAGTAACACTATATAGAGAAGGGCTGCTAGGTCGTTGGAGGACAGGTTTACTATTCAAAATTATTTTAACAAACTAGGAAAATACTTCAGAAAACAAAATTAGATGCCATTTGATAAAGACAGCTGTAAAGTTTAATACTTGGGCTGGAAGAATAAGCTGCAAAAATATTGCATAGGGAACAATTTACTAGGCAACAGTAATGCTGAAAGGAGGCTAGGAACTAATAGCTCACAAACTCAAAGCTATTGAAGGAAAGGAAAAGCCAAAGGGGGATGAATAAGTGAATATATTCTCTACTGGAGATGGGAAAAATGCCTCCCCTTTCAGAGGCTGGGACCACAGCATTAGCTGTAGTTCATATTGAAAAATGCACTTCAGGAAATATAAGGATAATAGTGCCCAGTGTAATTTTCTTATTCCTCACTATAGATATTTTCTTTACTTTAAAAATGTCCAGAATACACAAAATACCTTTTGCGCACGCAAAATACCTTTTGCGTACACAAAATACCATTGATAACTGTATTTGGGAATATTAGAAATATTTCTGATTTATGGTTTCTGATTGTCATTTCTAGTGTTTTCTGTTTTATTGTTTCACATTTAATGCAGAGGTGACCAAAAAAGAAAAATCTCACATCAGCCTGGAATTTGACATGGTTTTAATAAAATATGAAGTAACTGTTATTGCTGTATCCATTCTATGCATAAAATAACATTAAAAATGGATGTGTAAATACTGAAATATTTCATTCTACTTTGCTGACCTGAAATGAAATGTTTAATTTCAGCTGGCCATTAGCTGAGTTGGCCATCTCAGCCACTTTGCTGCCCAGTGGGAACCACAAACCATGCCTTTGAACAGACTTCAGTTCCCATTGCTTATTGTTGGCTCAAACAGACAAAAGCTAAGTTTGGTCAGAAACAAATGATTTCCTGACAGAGAAATTTACTGACAGGCTTTTCTTTCACAGAAACTCTGGAGTTAAAGGAAAACCCATTTAGTAGAGATAAAGCATTTGAAATTGAAACAAAGATCCTTAATTTTTTCTCTTTAGACGGGGGAAAAATAATCCATCATGACTAAGATTACTTATCATCTCCCAGAGCTAGAGGTTTATCCTTAAATAGTCATTCATGCAGACTATCCCACATGAAGCTTAGAAAACCCAGCACTGCTAGACATCCTTTTATGGGAAAAAGATCCAATTCTATATATTCTCTTCATCGGCCTGCTGACTCATTAAAACAGAAAAGATTATGCTTGGATTTTGACCCTGAGTAAAACAACATAGGTTTCAGGGATTTCCAACCCTTTCCAGCAAGATTTAGATTCTGCAGCTAGAACGTGAAAGAGAGCTCTGCCAATGACTTTCAAAGGTACATTTGCAAATCAGCTTATTATAATTTGCACTGAATTATTAACGCTGGTCTGAGTGATTAATTCAAAATGTGTGCGCTGGTTCTCTCAGAGCATACTGCGCTCTACAGAGCAAATGAAATCAGCAGATTTAGAGGGGCAGAATTTCAGCAACTTCTCTGCTGACCCCTGCAGGCACAAGCTGATTCTGTCAATTTTTACCTTTACATCTATTTTGTACGCTTCTTGCACAGCGCAGAGCTCAGGAGGAAATTAAATATGGCCTAAATCTACATTCTAATGTAATTCTAATGCACCACATTATTTCTAGTAATAATCTTCCCCCACAGAAAGAACTGATGCATATTATCAAGCATGAATATATTTAATCATTTAAAACTGAAACGAGTTCATTAAAATATTCATTCACCTCAAAACAGTATAAGTCAGAGGAACGGATGAGGAAATAATTTTGCCAGTTTTTTTCAAACAGCACAAATAGAAATTAAAGTGTTCAATAAAAGCAATTATATTCACATTTCAGTTTTCAAAATTTTTAAATTTTTTGTTTAGACTTTGACCAGTCTACCATTTGGGGTGTATCTGTTACATTCATAGCTAGCATCATCAAAGTTAGTGTTTTCCAAACTTCCTATTGCCTGGGTTTCTTTCCTGGCATCCTCTTCCTGCTTGATTGGCTGCTTCCTCCAGCCCCTCTGGGCTGCCTCCTGGGCTCTCCAGCTCTTGGAAACTTGCTGCTGCTTCTTTCCCCCTCCTACTCCTGAGCCAACTCACTCATTCACTTCCTCAGATTTGTATCCCTATTTCTTACTTCCAGACCTCTGCTTTTGCCTCCATGCTCAAATATATCTTCCACAACTACTCTAATGTTCCCTTTTTACCTGTCTCCACATTGCGTTTCCTCTTAGCAAGTTTGCCTCCGCTTCAGCTCCTCACATCTGCAACCCTCACCTTACCTTGGACTGGTGTGCCCAACTGAGCTCACTGCTGACCTTTCTGTCATCCCTCAGTGTACTCCACACTGTTACTGGTATCTAGAACCCTTCCCTAGCAAGCAGCACCCATCCACAGGGAAGAGCTTAGCAGTCCTTTGATTATACTATCATCTTCTGCTGTATCCATTCTAATGCTGTCTCTGCATAGAGTGATCAAAGTGAAAAATGAACATTTGACAATTTTCTGAGTTGCAAAAGATCAATAGTTCCTATTCATGGAAACACCACACCATATTTAGAACAACAGTCAAAACCAAACAGCCAACAAAAAAAAAAAAATCAAATGTACTAAATTTGTTTTGGAAATCAGACATACAATTTTACCGGATGGAAGAATTGGTGTGATGTCCTAATGATATATAAATATTTCTTGCGACAAAACAGATAAAATGTTCTCTTTTGCAATAGTAGGTATGAAATTGTGCAGCATGAAAAAACACCTTTCTTTAAGCACTTCTGTTTCCTTTAACTGTTTACATTATGAAGCCTAGTGCCTTTCTGAAATAGATGAGTAGTAAACAATAATTAACCATAGTTCCTTTCTCAAGTGATCAGACAACACTTCATGCAAACCTCAAATAAGCTGGATATAAAGAGCATTAGTCCTATAGCCAAAAATCACATTGTTCAGCTAAGTGTGGATTACATAAATGCTCAGTGGTCTCATCAGCTACATGAAACTTGGACCATTATTCCTTGAATACTTGTTCTTTCAATCTAACAAGATCATGAGAGTATAGTGTGATTGCTGATAACTGCTATATTTAAGCGAAATTTTAGTTGCCCCACAAACTGACTATAATGGAGGAGAATATATGTAACTATTTAAATGCACTATTTCGTTGAAGAACAAAAATCAATTTATCTTACTGAAACATATGGTGAATACAAATACTAGACAAAAATACTCTTATCAGGAGTGTTTTAAAAATCCGATTTTACTGCAGCTACAAAAGAAGATAAAGCCTTTAAAAAAATAACATATCGGTATACCTAAGAAAAATTAAAGTTTCCATTCATCCCCAGATATATACCTCCAGGTTAGATTTTCAGGAAGAGAAGGACCAGTCAGCTCTCAGACTTCAGCTGGCATTTTCTGTCTGATTATTCTTATTTCCTTAGACATAATACTGAAATAAAAGCAACACTCCAGGCATGCAAGAATTTATAGCAAATGGAAATTCCATTAACAATATTTGGATCCATCTTCATATGGAGAAAATCTGAGGATTGCAACTTGTTCAAGTCAGTCTGTGCCGGAGACCTCTGACTGTGGGCAAGATTTCTTGATCTATGCAAACTGAAACAAAGGAGGATAAATTAATGGCTGACTGAAAGGCCAAGAGGTTCTAGATAGTTCATAATTAAATCTATGAAAAGGAAAATTAATTCTGAATATCGGGCAATATTTTTTAATTATGTATTCTGTCAAACAACAAGGTTATGTGCACCCATGAAAGCAGCGTTATGAATGAGGCGACATTTCATAACTGGGTGTGCAAACTAATTTTAAGTATCCTTCAGGGTATAATTTTGCACTGGATAACAAGCAGAAATCGCATTTTGGTTTTAGTTGTTTCCATAATTCTAAGATCAACTGGAAAATCACTGTCCTTTAACCACTCCCTTCTCTATGAATACTTTTCTATCAGGTTATTGTTCTTTGTCAAATCTCCCCTTTCATCAAGTATTTCTGGTAAGACTGGACCTGCTCTGGGTTTCCATACGTGCAGTGATTGTAGGCATGCAATAGACAGCAGGAAGATATGAGTCAGCTGAAAATGCTCTTTAGATACCTAATAGCATCCTTATGTGCCTAAACACAGAAAAATACAGCTCAAATTTACGTCTCCAAAATTCCTTTATCTTCTTCAGAAATGTCTTTTTCTAAGCAGTATTGTTCTTTCCAGATTTATTAGCTGGAGGGAATAAAAACCAAAGTTATCATAAAATATGGTAAAAACTACAGACTTTGACTAGGTAACTGCCCTTTGCTCATGCTGCTCGTCTATCCTTACTGCCATGGGTCTTATTCCTGGTCTGTGACAGTGAACTGAAAAAAAACATGACTTTGCCTACAAAGACAAATCAACAGATAAATCCTCTCAGAAATTCAGTTCTCTGGGAGCATTTCTATTCTCTTTTCTCTTTACACATGTATTTATCATTCTCTGTAATTGTTCAGTTTGTATTTGTCCTCTCTAAGTGGATCATTCTTTTCTACATTTCTCTTTTTTTTTTTTTTAAGGTGAAGAGGAAGTCCTCAGTCAAGTAGACTTTTTTGAGAACAATGAAGAAGGAAAAATACAAGGCAATAAGGCAATGTTAGGAAAATCCCCACAATTCTGTGAGAAAAATCTGTATATTCTTTATCCCTGTAAACAGCTGCAATATCCCTAGGGTATTTGGTTCTGTGCTTATTTAGTCATACAGATGCAACCTAATCAGTCGCTCTCTCTGAGTAGAGATTTTTATTTAACTACCCAATTAAAGAAATTTGGAAATAGGTAGACAAAATAACTTATCTAGTTCACTTTTTTTTGCCCAGAGGGCATGTAAAGAACAGCCTTTTTTCCGCAGGTATAAGCAATATAAATCAGAAAAAGTAAGTAAATTGCAGTTCTCTGTCTTTATATCAAAATTGCTATACTTTCCTATTTAAGTTTAATAATTTTTCATTATTTTATTTCAGTGTGCTATTGTTCTGTTCATTGTTAATTCAAATATTATGAAACTTTAACTGGGGTTTGTTTTCTTGAAATACATTGTAAAGTAAATTTCTTTAAATAGTTGTAAATCACTGTTCCACAGGAACTGAAAGGCAAATTAATGAGAAAAGTATTCGACTACTTAGGTAAGTGTACCTAAAATAAGACTATGTATGCATACATGACAGAATAAGTCCTCACACTAAACATTTCCTGTTACAAACTCACCTAGAGAGTGTTATTATGAACAATTCAGTTTGTAATTCCAGCTCAGAAAGTCCGTGGTTCAATCCTTCTGTGCCAGACTTCTGTGCCTATGAAAATGTTGATCTGTACCAATTTCTTGCAAGATGTATAACATTCAGAAACAGGCAAAATTAGTGTGCTATTCAGTTTCATTGTGTTGCCATAATGTCAGTGTAGTTAAATAATTGAATGATTGATGGATGGTGTGGCTAAAGTGATAGGTTAGATTAAGAAGAGTAAGATATTTCAAGACTTGTGGCCAGCAAGTCAGAAATAGTGGGGTAGTGACACAGCAAGTGAAGGGCTTGTTTCTCTGGGTTTTCCTGGTAACTTCAGGACGGTGAATGAGTTAAATCAGGCAGGCTGGTGGAGATGATGGAAGAGGTTCTATAAGCACTTGTTCACTGACTAAAGCAGTTTTTATGGCTTTGAAATGATCTGATCCAATACAGAAAGGATTTTCCTACTCTAACTCAACCAGAATTTTAAAGCCACCCTCAAGGATTCTGAAACAGAGGTAACATGAAAACTGCTTTTAGCAAAACTGAGGGAAAGAGCATTAAAACTCCAAAACTCTGCGAAACAAAGCAAACAAACAGAAATCCAGGAGCAGAATTATTCCCAGTGAAGTCCTACATAAATGCTTGATCTGTTGAGCCATAGGGTATCTCTTAGGCAAGTTCCTTTTTTTTCTGTATTGCAATTTCCCCACGTATAAAATAGGACAGCAACATTCACTTAGTTGCAGTGGTTGAGGGAATTTAAATCCTTCACACATCCACATTTTGCAGGCAGTAACAAACATCCATTTGCACAGTGCTGGGCTAGGGAAGGTATAATTAATCATAAGGAATATTAATCATAAAGAAGAGATCAAGCAGTGCTCTGAGTTGTTCTGACAAAGGTTATTAAGAATAAAATCCAATATGGGCCTTCAGTCTACTTGCACATTTTCTCTAGCTTTGGGCATATAGCTGAGCTGCCTAAATCAGAGGCATCATCACAGTCAGCTCTGTCTACAGCCTTTTGGAGGAGAGTGATGCTCCAGACTGCATTCCAGACACTGTCTGGTAAGAATTGTTCTCTGCAGCTGCCTCCTCTGTGTATACAGCTTAAGGTGAGCACTTCAGGCACTTCAGTTGGAAACTACAGTTAAGTAGGAAGAATCTAGGTGATAAATCCAAAATTTGTGGTAGGTATCCCAATGTAATTGGGATCCAATCCAATTTTGAAATCTCCAGAACTTATGCTTCATTTGCAATAAAATTGCTGTACAAGTGTAGTAACTGTAGTACTGCAGTAACAGTTACAGATTTGTGTAACAATCCATGCATTGAAAACTCCAGTGTAAAGACATTTTTTACACCAGTTTTGTCTTATGCTCATGTGCGTGTCTTGAAGCACAAACATTTGCATACATCCAATGTGCATTCATAAATATATGTCCTGAGTTCAGCAGTAGCAGTCATTTTTCTCCCTCTCAGCAGCTGGTGCAGTGCTGTGTTTTTGACTTTTGGCCTGGGAACAGCGCTGATAACACAGCTGGTAACACTGATGTTTTTAGTTGCTGCACAGTGATGTTTACTCTGACCAAGGACTTTCTGAGCCTCATGTTCTGCCAGGGTGGAGGGGAAGCCGGGAGGAAGCAGAGACAGGACACCTTAAACAAACTGACCAAAGAGGTATTCCATACCACAGCACATTGTGCCCACTATATAAACTGGGAGCAGTTACTTGGAAGGGTAAGATCAGTGCTTGGGTCAGGCTGGGTATCGGTCTGCAGGTGGTGAGCGGTTGTATTCTCTTCCTTTGTTATTTCCCTTATTGTTATTATTGGTGGTAGCAGGAATGGTTTGTGTTATACCTCAGTTACTGGACTGCTCTTATCTCAACACTTGGGAGTTACATTCTTTTGATTCTCATCCCCATCCCCCCAGGAGGGGGGGAAGGAAAGGGGAGGGAATGAGCGAGTGGCTGTATGGCTGAGCTGCTGACTGGGTGTAAACCATGACAACATAGACAAGGATGCTTTTACTGTATTCCTTAACATCTATGAAGCTACAAAGTGGCAGAGGAATCAAAAGCAGATGTAGTTTTTGAAACTACTTTTAAACTTTTTAACTGACCAGATCTCAAGTTGACCATGTGCTGTTAACTTGGACTTGCTTGAAATTTTCTGTCAATTACCATTTTCATTGTATTACAGGCTGAAAGGATAAAACATAATGCATGTTTGAGTTCCTTTTGTGTAACATTGTGCCTATAGAATAGTACCCTAATATAAAATATCTAAGCAATGAAATATTGGCCTGATTGATATTATTAAGAGATTTGTCATCAAATTAAAGAGTCCAAAAATGCTACTATAATTCAGAATATAAGATTCACAGTGTTTTAAAGATCACTGTAAGCCAGCAATTTCAGTAATGATAGTATAAGCAGAGTTGGCAACATTATACATATATAAATAGCACTTACACAGTTTCTGACTCCTTAAGAAGTTTTGCAGACAGAAGGAATATCAGGCACATTTTATTAGGTAATTATATATGACTAATTGTACTGTTCTGAATATATCAAGATTATTTATCATCTCTATCATCATTCCTTTTACAACCTGCTAGTGTAAATCTATATTCTGTTTTTATTTGCCTTTGTTTTGGTTTTGGGGTTTT
>JAOEHY010049989.1:0-37102 GCA_025447955.1 Psilopsiagon aurifrons
TTTTGCTCATATTCTACTTGCTATAATTAATAAATTTTAATTGGATTTTAGTCCGTTGTGGTCTCAATTTATAACACTAACTACGGAATCGTGCAGAAATCAGACTCCACAATCCGATGGATTGTAAAGTAGGTGTGTTTATTCAGCACTGGGTGCTACGGGGGAGTCCCACCAAAGGCGTGCACACCCTAAGCAGCAGTTCACCCTGTTTATATAAAGCAGGATGCTGCATATTCATGAAGTTTCCCGATACTCCTATACATATGCATAACCTGTCCTTGCTTCGTATTAAAATTAGTTTCAGTAAGTGATTTCCACAAACTCCTCCCTACTATACTGGTGCAGTACCTTCTTCTTGTTCTCCAGGGGTTGTGTGGAGGAAGGCTGATAGCTCCTCTTCATCACTACCCATAACCTTTTCTTCCCGCGCAGACTCAGTTCTCCCTTTCAGACCACAAGGTCGGTTTCAACCAGTTGTTAAGGGGGTCCGTGGGTCTTTTTAGGAGCTGTACCATAGGGGGAGTCCTGTGCCTTTTTGCTTTAGTTACTTTGTTAAGCTATGTCTCTACCTACTTGGATTTCTTAACCCCTTCTCTCACAACTGCCCCCAAAGTGACCTGCACAGGTACACAACAGCCTTCCAAGTGAACCCCATGTGAACCCGAGTCCTAAAACTGCCCCCAAATGACACCCGGAGACCCACAGCTGCCCACAACTTCCCCCAAGTGACATCCCATATTCAAAACTGTCCCCCAAGTGACCCTGAAGTGACCCTCAGAGCCACAACTGACCCCCAAGTGACCCCCGCGACTCCCACTGCCCACAACTGAGCCCCAGACCCACACCTGGCAGCAGCAGCAGCACCGGGCTCGGAGGCGGTGGCAGCTCTGCGCGGTTCGCAGCCGTCCCTCCACCGCTCCCCGAGATGCTGCCCCGCCTCCCCTCAGATCCCGGGGCCTCCTTTTCCCCGCCCCCCCGGGGCTCGCGGCGCCGCTCCGCTCTCCCCCTCCGGGCTGCTGCGGCCCCGAGCAAGCACCGCGCTGGGACTGGAGAGGCAGAGCCGCTCCCTGGCTTCCCCTCCCGGCCCCCAGGCACCGCTCCGTTGTGGCTGCTACAGCTGCAGCGACTCCGCTGCAGGGGCTCCAGCCCCAGCTACAAGCACTGCGGCTGCTGCGACCCCAGGGACAGGGACTGCAGAAGCTGCTTGCCAACAACAGTCATAAACACAGCACTGTTCCAACCGCTGCACCAAGCACAGCAGCTGCTGCAGTGCCAGACACACCAATGCGGATACTCCCATGGCTGAGACAGAAACTGCAGCTGCTCCAACTTCAGCGACAAGGAGTGGGGCTTCTCCAAGCCCAAGACAATGAGTTTGCCTTCCAACACCTAACAGGATGCCTACAAGAAAGGTGAAGGGGGATTCTTTCAAAGGGTGTGCAGTGATAGGAAAAGGGGGAATGACTTGAACCTGACAGAGAGGGGAGATGAGACGAGATCTCAGGAGAAAGATCTTTGCTGTGAGGGTGCTGAGGCGCTGGCACCGGATGCCCAGAGAAGCTGTGGCTGCCCTATCCCTGGCAGTGTTCAAGGCCAGGTTGGACACAGGGGCTTGGAGGAAGCTGTTGTGGTGGAAGGTGTCCCTGCCCATGGCCAGTGGTTGGAGCCAAATGAGCTTCAAGGACCCTTCCACCCCAACCCAGTCTGGGATTCCATGATTCTCTGCTGTACCAATGTCGGTCACTCTCCACTTCTCGTAGGTGGCTGTGACGCCCTGTTCCATTGCCCAGGTTGAGCTGTGACCCCCTCGCATGCTCCACCTCCACACTAAAGACACTGAGGAAGGGCAGACCTTGAGGGACCTCACCAAGCCGGCTGGGCAGAGGCTGGGTCCCCTGATGGTGATTCCCAGAGCACCCCTGGGTGCGCAGTGGCCATGGGCACGATGCTGCAGCCATTACAAAGCCATGGTGGTCACTGTGGAGATGCCCATTGTGACGGGGCCCTCACGCTGAGCGTGGGCTATTTAAGGAGTGAGAACCCTGCAGTAACCAGTGCAGAGGAGATCCCTCCCTCGGGATGCTGCATCTGCCCTGGCTGCCCTGCACATCCAGGTATGTGTTCTTTGACTTTGTGATCCTGTTTAGTGTTGGCTTGAAACACATTGTGGGTGCGTGCTGCGAAGGGAGAAGTGTCAGGTCAACCATGAAGTAGGCACAAATACCCTTCTAGAAATGAACTAATTTCTGAATAAGAGCTTTGAATCCAGGTCAAAACCTCTCTTATGTGTTCATGTGAAATTTTGAACCTTGAGACTTTGCGTTTCATGATGATATTTGTGAAGGTGCATTTCTGTAAGGAACTTGGAAAATTATCAGTGTTTAAATGCACCCACTTGCACTTAATTTTATGCATTCAAAAAATATTACTGACATGAGTTATTTCATACATGGTGGCAGTCTTGATTACTTCCAAGATCAAAACCTTAAGCTGTTGCATTTTGCTTTGACTGCAAAAAAAAAGTGCGTGAAAATATAGTGTATTTTATTAATTTCTCATCCAGATCCTCTGTAGATCGCTGACCTTAGGCACAGGTTGATCACTGGCCTTCGGCACAGGTTGATCACTGGCCTTCTTACAGCCCAGAAGATCAACATCCAAAGCTGACAGCACTGGGCTTGTTCAGCCTGTAGAAAAGAAGGCTCCTTAAAGGAAGACCTTTGAGTACATCCCAGAGCCTAAAGGGGCTACAGGAAACCTGGAGAGGGGCTTTGGACAAGGGCCTGTAGGGACAGGACAAGGGGAATGTCTTTAACCTGCCAGAGGGGAAAATGAGATGAGCTCTTAGGGAAATGATCTTCCCTGGGTGGGTGCTGATCGCTTCTCCAAAAAGAGACATGCTAAATTTGCATAGTTCCCATGGGAACAATGGAAGTTAACGTTCCCATGGGAACATTCCCATGGGAACGTTAACTTCAACAATGAATTGGCATCAACCTTCATTGGCAGCTGTCGTTTGTATAGACAGATGGATACATTGCATGGGGATCCATCCGCGTCCTTGTTCTGTGGAGACAGAAGCATAGCCTCTTCCGCAAGTTATTAACCTAAAATGATCTTCCCAGTTATGATTTTCCAAAGGCTTTGCCATTACCATAACAGGTTCTTTCCCTGGTATCAGATCTGGGTCTGCATGGTTTAGTGCAGAAAAATATCTAATCACTGGGGGACATTCATGACTGTGTGTAAATCAGAACTGGATGACATTAAAAAAATTAAGTCAAATAATGCTTTGTTGATTCGTTTCATTTGGGGTCCCACCTATCATTCCCCCTTTTTGTTTTACTAGCATGTTTTTTACAATTTGGTGTGTCCACTCTATCACTGCTTGACCTATGTAATTAACGTAACCAGCCATTACTCCAGGCAGCATTATTTCAGTAAGATTATCTGATTTGAAGTCACTTGAACCTTTATAACATGTGACATACTAGTGAATCCTACACACCACGTATATAGGTAGGAATAATGGGGGATCTAACAAATGTGCCCAATATGCTTGTCCATTACCCATGCTCACATATAATAGAACAGATATTACAATGATTTCTGTCATTGTTGTTTCTTCATGTTGTTGAGTTCTGGGGCTTTATACATTTTACTGGTAGCCAGTATGGTCCTGTTGCTAGCTGTACACAGCCGTATCCACAACCCCAAGTCAGCAGTAGCTCTGGTCCTTCCCACTCATTATCATGTAGGTCTTCATATAACACCAGTGGTTTGGGCAAAGAATTGTCCGTCAAATGTCACAAGCGCTGTATTGTGGAAAGAGAATCAAAACTAGACAAATTTAAAAAATTTAGTAGAAATTGTGGTTTTGCAAACTGCTTGTGTGGAGAAAATCCTTGCATTCCCCTTTTTTTGTTTGATATATACTACCTGCTTTAGATGCCCCTACTTGAGCAGGGGATTTGGACTAGATCATACCTCCAACATATGCCAACTAAAGGCTGCTTGGCCTGCCCTTCTCTCCTGTATAGCTCTCTGATAAGAGGGAAGGCCACCCCTCACATCAATGTCTGGCATGTGTCCCCTCTGCTCAATGCCTGGTGGGTTGCAGCCAACAGCAGAGCTAAAGGTTCTTCTTGGTGGCAAGCAGAGAGGCCAAACCAGTCTTGCCCTTGGCTGTGGTAGGAGGCATTTGGCCAACCTCAGTCCTTGCACCTCGTTGTCAATGTAGAGTTCCACCTGCTTCATCCAGTAACAAATCACTACTATGGCAAAGCACATGCAGATTTACCTTAGCAGAGTAGCTATTACACAGTGCAGCAGCACGTTATACAATAAAGGTGTAGTTTCTTATAAGCAACTGACTAGTAAATATAGGTGGTTTTATACACAAAATCACAGCCTCTAATAATAGCTACTTTACAAGCACACATATTCAAGCTGTTACTTTTCAGTTACCCCCAAGTGATGTTTTGTAATCATTTGTATTTCTCTTCCTTTATCTCATTCCACTCAGGGTATTCATGGTCAGCTCCTGTAGCTGAGGCATCGGATTCTTCCACTCATCTCTCCAGCTCATGTCAATGCTAGACAAACTTTGCAGGCAGCCGCCATGCACCTGTAGGTAAAAGCACAAAAATATACCCCCTCCCCCAGGTTATCAGTTCTTGAGAAGAAGACAGGTTAAAGTGATTCCTTAAAGAAAAGGCATTCTGATGAAACAGGAATGTGAAGCAGCTGCAGAAGCAAACTGCACAGTGTTAACAGTCAAGGAGTTTGCTGTGTCATTACCCATTTTTTTTTATTCTTTCTCTGCCACCCTGATGCAGCTTGGGTGACAGCTGATAAAGCTCGTGGTTGCACTACCCCTCTCGCTTTTTCAGTTAGCAGTTCTTTTTTCAAATGGTCTATCTGTTCCTCCATGTCTTGGATTCACCCCCAGGTTAGCTGAAACATACTAAGCAGGACTCCTCCCCTGCACCTAGTGTGCTGCAGGCCTCTTTAGGCTTTGTGGTACCTCTACAAACCATCCCGATATTTCAAAAGATAGAGAGTTTTTTTGGTGGGTTTTTTTTTCATTGTTGGTTTTGTTTTGCTTTTATTTTCACTCCATGGCTCCGTGGTTCATCCTGGCTGTTCCACCGGTGGAGCACTGGGAGCCAAAGCGGAGGGTAGCTTCTTTTGAACATGATTACTATCTATCTAATAACTTTTATTTTCCAAGTTGCTCACCCTGCTTTGCAGGTCTGCAAATGCCATCTCGGCGTGCGAGTTATGCTGGGTGAGCCAGAAGCCGAGGGTCCAGCTGCCGTAAATCCTGGGACCTGCTCATTTCTTGTGGGGAGAACAAGGGCATGTGGGGATGGGACAAGGGGGAAGGGCTTGAACCTGACAGAGAGGGGAGATTGAGAGGAGCTCTTAGAAGCCCTTCTTATGAGGGTGGGGGGGCACTGGCACGTAAAAGCTATGGCTGCCCCATGGCTGGCCGTGTTCAAGGCCAGGTTGGATGGGGTTGGAGCAAGCTACTCCAGTGCAAGGTGTCACTGCCTGTTTCAGGGTTTGGGGCTGGATAAGCTTTAAGGTCCCTCTGAACCCAAACCATTCCATGCTTCTGTGACATCCTCAAGTCCCCAGCGCTACCTGGTGGCAGCCCATGATGCTGGCGCACACTGCCATGGGCTCGCTGGCAGGTGAATGCTAGGTGTGTCTCTTGCTCTCGCTTTTTGGCCCCTGCAGTGGGTGCTGCATGCGAGGAGGGATGTGGGAAGAGGTTCTGCTTTGGCTGAGGTGGCATGGTCATGGTGGGACCTGGGTTTCCCACCAAGGAACTCTGTGGGCTGGGACTGGGGCTTTGTCAGTGCTGTCATTACAAAGCAGGGGATCCCTAGCTGAAGAGGTTGTAGTGTTCTCTGCTCCCTTCACACTTGTGTCTAGGACACCCCTCAGTTGCAGCTGAGCAGTGCTGCTCTGCCTCCATTGGAGTGCATGTACTCAGTCCAATGTTTCCTGTTTTCCAGACTGGCAAATGCTCTGCGTGCTCTGGGAAAGCCTGAGAGTCCACTTCCAATCCCCGCATCGAGGGCATCCTCTCCTCAACATGCTACTGATTCCTGAATCATGGAACCCCAGACCGGGTTGGGGTGGAAGGGACCTTAAAGCTCATGCAGGTGGTTGGAGCTGGATGAACTTTAAGGTCCCTTCCACCGCAACCTGCTCTGTGATTCTGCGATTCTCTGCTGTGCCAATGTCGGTCACTCTCCACATCATGTAGGTGGCTGTAGGCCCTGTTCCATTGCCCAGGTTGAGCTGTGACCCCTTGCATGCTTCACCTCTGCACCAAAGGCACTGAGGAAGAGCAGCCCTCGAGGGACCTCCCCGAGCTGGCTGGGCAGAGTTTTGTCCCCCTGCAGCAAAGCCTGAAGCTCCTGTGGGTGCTCAGTGTCCACAGGCATGATGCTGCCACCATCACAAAGCCGTGGCTGTTGCTGTAGAGATGCCCATTTTGAAGGGGCCGTCACGGTAACCGTGGGCTATTTGAGGAGAGCCCTGCAGAAACCAGTTCAGAGGAGACCCCTCCCTCAGGAGGCTGCATCTGCCCTGGCTGCCGTGAACACCCCGGTACGTGTTCTTTGACTTTGCAGTCCTCTTTTAGTGTTGGCTTGAAACACATTGTGGGTGCATGCTGCAAAGGGAGGAGAAGCTGTCAGGAGCTGTGCTGGTGCCATCCCAGCTGTGGGAGCAGGGGATGGGTGAGGAGGAGGCACTGGGCTCGTTCATGTGCTTGGAGCTGAGCCCTGCCTGCAGGGGTGCATTTTCTGCCATGGGCCAACAGTGGCACTGAAGAGTCAGGGAACCCTGGGACAAATGTGACCCCTAATTTTGGGACATTGGGCGTTCCCCAAATCCCTGCACCACCCTGTTGGGCTTTCGGGATCTCCCCCAGTGCCCATATCCCCTCTGAAACTCCAAACTCTTCCCCTCAACACATCTCCACCCTGGGGGAACGTTGCTCACTCCAGAGCGACTAAGGGTGCCCTGGGACACAGGTTCCCCCCATTTTCGGCATATGGGAGATCCCCCAATACAATGTGCCTCCTACAGTGAGCTTTGAGGAATCCTCTCCCGAACCTCTGAATGTTCCTTGAATTCCCAAATCCCTCCCGCCCTCCAAATTCCTCCAGCCCTCCAAATTCCTCCTATTTATGGCAACAGGGCTCCCTGGGGCATCCAATGAGATTCGGCTTCCCTGGAATTGATGGAACCCCCATTTTCAGAACATGGGGAATCCCCGAAATAACCAAGCCATCCTGAGGAATTTTGGAGACCAGTCTGAATCCCTAAAATCATCCCGGGATCCCCAAAATTCTCCCAAACCCAAAGCCCACAGCTCCAAATCCACTCTGTCTCAGTGCAGTGGCACAGACACACTAAAACAGGGGTGTCTCGAAAAGTGGGGCTCTTCCAGCTCCCACCCTCATCATTCTGCAAAATTTTGTCGTTTCTAACCAGCTCTGACTCTCCTCAAAGAAATGACACTGCAGGAAGGGAGTGCATCTGCCAGCTGGGGGAGGGAACGTCAGAGTGAAGGAACTTCAGGCTGTTTTCCATGGTGTTGCCCTGGAGCCCCAGGGAGCCCTGCAGGGAGCCCAGAGGGGCAGGGAGAGAGCCACCTTGGGCTGAGCCTCTCCTGATGAGCTGGGCCGGCTCCTGGGATGCAGATAGAAGCTGGCAAGCTGGCAGTGCTGCAGAGAGACAGCTCTGCTGCTGAGCAGGGCTGGGGCACTGCCTGCAAGCTCCCAGGGGGAGACCTGCGAGCCTCAGAGAGCTTCAAGGCCCTTGGCAGTGGAGGATGCTGAGAGCTCCCTGCCGGAGAACCCTTCCCAGCCCTGTGCACGGTAAGGCTCTAGGTGCAGGGCAGTGCATCCACAGTTGCTGGAGGGATCTCCTCAAGCTGCTGCCTTGGACAGTCCGTGGGATCTGTCAGGAGGACTGTCTTGGTTTCTCTGTGTAGAGAAGGAGGAGGATGTGCTGCAGAGTAGGGCTTCCCTCTGCAGCATGCGAGGACAGGACAAGGCAGGTCCCTTGTCCCGGGTCTGGCTGCAGGGTGTGAATGTGGGTGTGCAGCTAGGGGTGCCCAGCGCTGCCCTTGTGAGCAGGACCCCTGCAGCCCAGAGGTTGTGTTCTGGGGCAGGGACAGTGCTGCCTACCAGGTTCTGCACTCAGCCTGTCTAGGTGCTTCCCAACGCATTGAGGGAGAAGCTGGGGGTAAGGATTGACCCCAGCAGGGCAGCCAGTGTGTGTTGCTGCTGTAGAGAGGGTACTGCATGGTTCAGGGCTGCTCAGACTTCCAGGTCAATGCATGAGTTTCCAGTGAGAGTGTTCAAGAAGCATAGCAAGCCAGGGCCTACCTGAAAGGGATGGTCCTGTTCTATCACTTTCTACACAATTTTTTTTGGGTCATGAATTTAAAATAAAAATTAATATCTTGATTTAGAAAAAGGCACTGAAGTACAGAAATCTTTTATTGAATAAGCCATAGACTATGAGAAATCAACACACCTCTTTATAGAAACAACATCATTTTTCCAGCTTCTTTGTGATTGGTGTGAGGTTTCCATCAGAGCCAGCACAGGCAGAGATGCCCCTTGGCAGGGCCCTGCTGCAGAGAGGGGTGTGCAGGGCGGAGCTGAGCACAGAGATGAGCTCTGAGAGCACCGACAGGGAGCAGAGCTGTGCACAGAGCAGCAGTTCCTGGCAGGGACAGCTCCAGGCAATAGAGTTATGGTCAGGGACTGGGGGGAAAGTGCAGGCTAGCCCTGGGGAGGGCAGTATTGTTTCCTTTAACTGCTGCTCTGGTTTACCAGCTTTCTGAAAATAGATGTCACATTTGTTAGACTTAGTTGAATGCATTTTTTCGTTTATTGAAGTGTGAGGGAATTTCATGTTTGCACATAGAAGCAGATCGATAGTTAAAAATGTAAGATGTTTGTTATTTCTTTATGTATTTATACTGAGGGAAGCAGCAATGTGCCTGATTTATCTTTATTTGTCAACTTGATGGACTAACTATGTGACTAGGACATTCATTTCCCCTCTCATGTAATGCTTGCAGAATATTTAGTTGTTTGTGTGTGCACATCACTAGCTGGATGCTGTCTGTCATTAAGATTTCAGGTGTTTTTTTCCATAGGGAAGTTAGAATGGCTGGAGGCAAAAGGACCATTTATTTGGGGGGAGGGATAAAGGAAAGGAAAGGAAACTATAGTGAAAATGTGCTTGTTTGTTCCTTTTGTACAAGACAACAGAGAAGCAATAACAAAGTCTGAAAATGTGTGAGACTTTGAGCAAGTCGTTGCATTGTAATTTCCTCAACTGGCAATAAGAAATATCATGATCACAATTGGTTAGGGATTTTTATTGTAAAATACACTGAGATCTTGTGTGGAACGCACCATACAGTATTTAATTTTGGTTATCTAATATAATATAAACAAAGCCGTTTCAATAATGTGTTGAATCTTTGTTTTAAATGGAACTTTCATCTGCTTCATTTGGAAGTATCAGTCACTCATGCAAAATGACAGAAGTGCACCAATAAGGCAGCCAGAAACATAATACCAGAGCCTTCTCATTCTGCCTCTTGACACCCTGGAAATTATAGTGTTTTAATTTTCACTTACTACAGCATATTGTGTAAGATTAAGAAGAAATGCACCTAATCCAGATATGCACTTTGACCCTGACATTGAAAATAAAATTCTATCAGTTTTTCTTGGTTCAGTAAAGGGCAAGTGTGCAGAGATTGTCAGGAAATCCTTTCCTACTTGGTAAATCTCGCACAAAAATGCTTAAAGCAAACAACAAAGTAAGTTCGCTTTACTGGAGACAAACTCAGAACTATGCTTTTTCAAAGACGCTGTTGCAGGTTAAAACCATGTCTCAGTCTGTCTTTCTTCTTAAACTACCAATCTACATTGCCTGAAGGCACTTACAAGGAAAAAAATTGGGAGTTATCCTGCTGCTATCATGGTCTAAGAGAAGTGCTTGATATTCTGAATATAGAATGATTGTGTTTCAGTAGTCTGAAAGCCTGGAGAGCTGGAGCTGAAATGATGGCATATATGTGCTGTCACCACAAAATCTGATTGCTCTGCATAGAAGTACAATTGAAGTCATCCAGACCAATACAAATCTTTGTGGTGGAAAATACATTCCCAATAAACCTATTAATAGCATTAAAAAGATTTCAAAAAGGTCAGTTGAAAAGGTTCTGTATGTTATCTTCCTCAAAGGCTCTGCTTATGCTTGGAATAGAGTTGTGCTTGAAAAAGATGTTGAGACACAGCTTGAGTTCAGCTCTTGCTGTTCCATTATGACAATAGTTTGGCAGCCTGGGAAGAGCTTGGATGAGATGTTAGAAGTTATGTTTTTTCTACTTCCCCCCCCCTCCCCCTTAATGTGGCTGTATTTTGTGCTAAATATTTTTCTGTGTGTTACAGGTCATGGGTGACATGAAATCCTTTTGTGCTGCTTTTAAGATGTGTTTTCAGCATGGCTTTCTTTCTCAGAACAGACCTTATCTGTACTTGCAAGGGGAAGAGTTCAATGAAATGATTGTAGATTATGAAATGGACCGAGCAAAAAAAGCATGTTATAATTGCATAACAAGAAATTGCTCTTGTCACATGGTTGTTGTGAACATAAATGAACAGAAGGAAGGTGGTGATGAAGGAATAAAGGTACAGATTTGTTACAATGGCTAGAAAGTGAATGCAACAAGTTTGTAGAAAAATTGTGAAGAAAGACCAATTATTTTGATACCAAATTCTGTGTTTTGTTTGCTGGAAATTTCCATTTAGGCATCCTAAGGAAATGATAAATGGTGGTAATGTGTTAGGAACACAAGTAAGTTGTCAGTTTTCCACTGGGCACTGTTGTCAGATATTGAAACAAATAAAAATTCCTCATTTCCCTTTCTGTCTAGGAAAATGATGTTAAGATTTTTCTCAAACTGTTCACTCTTGCCAGAAGATAATATTACAGTCAATAAGATAAAGATGTCTCAATAAAGTAGGCACTGTATTGTGGTGAGGACTAGCAAAAAGAAGAAAAGGTCCAAAATTCTTATCTATGGAAGCTGCTTAATGCCTCCTTCTTTCTTTGTCATCATCACTCACATGTGTGTTTATTCTTACTTATGTCATGTGATTTTTCTTTGTATTCAAAGATCACCTATAGGTAAATACAATGAAAATGAGAGAGTATTGTGGCAATGCCAAATATAAACATTTGCTCAGGAACAGATGTCCTATCGTCAAAATCCACTTGATGGCACTGGAGCCTTAGATATATATGCTCAGAAGGCCTTTCTTTTGGGTAGCAAGTCCTATTATCTAGGTTAGCTCATCTGTATTCAAAAGATCAATGTTGCATTATTACAAAGATCCTTTCAAGTGTAAAAAGGATGGCACTTCATTACAGAAAGTAAAAGAAACTAATCAAACTTTCTTGGTGAAATCATTGACTTTTTAAAGTAAAGGGCAAATTTAAGAATTTGAAAGTCCAAAATATAAGACAGTCTAACAGTTGAGGCTCCATGCTGCTCTACCTTAAATCTCCTGTAACAGTTCCTGGATTTTCATATAATCTGAAGAAGAAAGTGGTGTGATGCAGCCCTCCTGATGGCTTCGGAATAGACCAAGTTGTCATATGTCCTCCTGAAATCTGATGTACCATGTAGCTTTAAAGAGCTGTTAAGTGTGCAAAGAGGGGTTTTATATGAGAGGAGAGATGAGATCTTCTCTTTGGGACAGTTAGGCTGTGCCTTAGCACTATGCATATATTTAGTAAAACTGAAATCATAGTGGACTTAATTTGTGTCCCTGTCTAGGTTGTCATATAGCATTATGCAAGTTTTCAGAACAAAAAGGAGCTATTTTGTCTTTTTCATTCTCTCCTCTCTTTTTTTCTTTTGTGAAAGGACAGGAAATAGTTATACAGTTCCCTGGTTTGTTACTGATAGCTCTCTCTCCTATCTCATGCCTCTTACTTGTAGCTTTCCATATGCTTTGTTACAGAAATGGTTATTGCCACTTTACATCGCCTGCTGACAGATATAGAGCAGAACCCAGACCACTGAACTTCCACTCCTCAATGAACCGGTCCTGATTGATACTCATCTGTGAACACCTTGCTGTCAATATTTGTAATTTGTGCCAGATTTACATACATTGCCTTTTTTTTTTTTTTTTCCTTTTTTCCTTTTCACTTGCTTATTTCCCTTGTCTGATTAGGTGACTTGTGTAGCTCACCAGTGCTGCAGATCTTCCCATTGAAAATGCTGCTCAGAATTCCCTTTTGGTGACTGAGTGCTCCCTTTGGTGACTGAGTTCATTTTCAGGAATAAATCTGTAGCATTTTATCATTCTCAGAAATGAACATAAATGGGTTAAAAATGCAGCCAAATCAAAATTCAGCTTCAATTTGCATGTGTATTCATGAATGTTCCCTCACACCACTTCCTTTCTTACTGAAAACTTGCATGAGTGTAACCGAGTGGCCAAATTTCAGTGCAGTAACATATCTTGAAGACCTTTCAAGCAGGTCAGTCTGGCCAACTTGTACCAGTTTTTAATTTGAACTTGAAGAAAACTGGTTTGAATTCAGGACATAACTGGCGGCTTAATGAAGTCATTTGAAAAAAATAGAAAATATGCCTTAAAAGTCTGAACCAATAAAGCAGACACTGAATTGCTTCAGTGATCTACTGACAATGAAGCAGACTAGCTTTATTGCCTTCCAGTCCCATTGTGTGATTAATAGTTAATAGTGTCACAGTATCTACCTTTTCTATACTTAAAGGATTATTTTTTTTCTTTGAGTTTCTGGTTCTCTAACATGACCTGCAGTGCACATGCCAGGAGAGAGAGAGTTGCTTTAATAAAGAAATCTTAAAAATAAATTTTGTGACATATCTAGGAAGAATTCAGAGAAAGATGTGGCTGCAAGATCTAGTCTTAGATGCTGACATATCCACAACAAGTTTAAATAATTCTTCCAGCTTATTCTTATCCACTATTTAGTATTGAAATTTGTTCTTCTGGTTAGTGTTTTAGCAAGATGTGTAGACTTGAAGTCTGAGCATGTGTTTCTTCAAAGTATATGGTTAGAGTCCTATTGTGTGCAGTTCTGGTGTCCCCAACATAAAAAGGACATGCAGCTGTTGGAACAAATCCAAAGGAGGGTCACGAGGATGATCAGGGGACTGCAGCACCTCCTGTATGAAGATAGGCTGAGAAAGTTGTGGCTGTTCAGCCTGGAGAAGAGAAGGCTGCATGGAGACCTCATAGCAGCCTTCCAGTATCTGAAGGGGGCCTATAGGGATGCAGGGGAGGGAGTCTTCGTTAGGGACTGTAGTGACAGGACAAGGAGTAACGGGTTTAAACTTAAACAGGGGAAATTTAGATTGGATATGAGGAAGAAATTCTTTAGTGTAAGGGTTTTGAGGCAGTGGAATGGGTTGCCCAGGGAAGTTGTGAATGCTCTATCGCTGGCAGTGTTCAAGGCCAAGTTGGGCATATCCTTGGGTGATATGGTTTAGTGTGAGGTGTCCCTTGCCCATGGCAGGGGGGTTGGAACTGGGTGATCTTAAGGTCTTTCCCAACTCAAACTACTCTATGATTCTATTCTATGATTATTGACTTTGTGGACATAGGATAGCATCATGCTGAATGAATATCTCTTCTGGATTTATGCCAGGGCGTCTTTCTGTGTTTATGAGCTACTCTGTGAGTGATTGTTACTCTGCTTTCTGACACTGAAACACTGGATTAGAGTCTTTTATTTTATGGCCTTGTGGATTCTTTCTTTTTCTTTTGTTTCTGAGAAAGCTGCATATACTGCTTGCATGTAAAGGAAACTGAGACTTGTTTGTATAAGGAGAGAAAAATTCATTCTATAAAAATGGCTTTTATAACTGTGGTTTGTTCCAGTTGAATTTCCAGAAATTAGTTTCTATGAGAGAAGAAAATATTCCTTCCCAAACAATTTAGTTTATAGGCAACTATGTAAATCACTTCTCCAGGTATTCTGTTTAATATGAAATGAAAAATCAATCTAGGTCATGGTAAGAAAAAATATCTGGCAATAAACTGAGATTCAGTGACAGTTAACTTGCTTTACATACAGAGTCTACTTTTCACTCAAAACGCTGTAGACTTGGGTGAGATTTAAGCAGTGTACAGGGCTTAAATTACTTAGCACTTAGTTTTGCATAGTGTAAAAAACAAAATTTTAACTATTTTACTGATTATTTAGGGTAATGTATACCTCTGTGCAGAAAAGCAGTTTTCAGCAGCATATCTTAAGCTAGTGCTGAATCACTTCATTTTCAGGTTGATGTCACTGAATTCACCAAGAGATTAAAATGTTGTGGCCAAAGCATTGATGCTTTCTTGTTGTCCCATCAGTGTATATAGGATTTAACAAATGATGTGGCAGACCAGTTTTATGTGGAACACCACTGTGTTTATTTTTCTCCGTATCACAGAACTTATTAAATTAAAAAATAATGATGAAACAAGCTGATGTGTGATCTATTTCTAAAAATTCTTCAATTATGGTAAAAGCACTGATAACATAAGCCACTCTAGATAGTCGTCCCTGTGGTGAGAGACTGTTTTACTGGGGGATAGCATATTTGCCTAAGTAGATGGGTCTAGCTCTTGTCTCCATGCTAGTATGGCCAATAAACTGAGCCTGACTCGTACTAACATACATAGGGTTATGTATTATACATCACTTCAAAAATTTGCACTTGGTCAGGAGGACCTTATGTGACAGGTCTTCTAGTAACAATGAACCAGAAAATACACAAATAAAGGTGTTACTTTGAATGTTGGACTCCTGTCATCATTTAACTATCAGTGGCAAAGACTTTATACATAGGAATACCCTGATGTACTAAAAGAATAAATCTCTAAGCTTGCTTTTGTGAACAAGATTGATTCAGAGTATGACATGTGACTTCTTCCTGATGTTTAAGGTACTTATTAAATATATGTACTAGTTTTCTAGAGCTCAAGAGTATAACATCTATTTTTCTGCTGTTGGGAAAAAGCTGTCATGATGCATTTCATTTATTTTTATTAAGAGATTATAAAAAAAACTTGGCTTTCTGGTTGTTCAAGAACTGTTTTAAAGTGGTTAAAGACATGGAATAACTGTAGGATAAGGAAATAATTCCATGAAATTATATTCATTCTGTTGGTTTCAGACCATAAAAATGACTCTGGACTTCTCTATTTGTGTAGAGACCTTTCTATAATTTTGATGATATTATGTAAGGCAACCTAGTACTGAACATGCAAAGAACTGAGAACATATGTCTCAGTGCTGTAAATGCCTCTCAAATTTGAGAAACTTTCCTTACATGGATGATGCTATTTACTGGACTCGTAGTTTGCTCATTCAGTGATAGTACATAGTGGCATAACTAGTCAGTTCTGAAAGATAGTAGTCATCCCATTAAAATAACATGCACAATAACCCTCCCTGTGGGAGGTATGGATGGATATATTAATGTCAGTATGCTCTTCGCCATGTATCCATTAACTTGGAGTATGATGTATTTTTGCAATTCAGAATAGTTTTTCAATTTGAAAGAGAAAATCAACCAAACATCTCTGTGTTTGTATTCATACTCTCTGCTCCATTTATATTAGCTGGACATTGAACTCAATATATGCAGAAGCTGTCAGAAATTTACGGGTGGGAATCAGGTCACAGTGTGCACCAGAGCAGAGCAGGTAGCATTTTACTGCCAGCACCACAGTACTGTGAAAATTTTTCTTTCGTAGCATTATGTGTTTTTTAACTTTTTGAGGTTTTGTCAAGGGAGTATTCACAGAAGTGAAATTTCAGAAGGACTGGTCCTGGTTGTAAGATTTTTCTAAAGTAGAAGCAGTGTCTGGCACCATTTGGTAGCTAGTTGTTCAAACATGCTTGTAAGCACAGTGTTTATGAATATGAAACCCCTCATGTCTTCCTAGTTTAAGCTGCTAAAAAATCCCCTAGACCTTACCTGGATGTAGCAGAATATCTTCTTACAATCATTCTAGAACAGAAGTGGGTATTAGACCAAGGCTGTGTATTTCAAAATGTCAGCATTTGCATCTAAAACCTGGCAAGGTGGAACTGTCCTCGGCGTGTGCTATTACAAGGTTCTCTCTTTCCTGCCAATTTTTTAATTCCTGTATTTTCTTTTGTTCTGTGTTCCCTTGCAGGTTGCACTAGGTAAGACCAGACTCCTGTCTACCACTGTGAATAGTAAGTGTCCCTTCTTCAGACCTATGTACATGTGAGATATGAAAATATGATCCGTGTCAATTAAAAGGCAAATATGGAATTAAGTGATTCATTACTCGTATGACCAAAAACTGTTGTATATATGTATGCCTTGTTTTATTGCTGTTTTAGAGCCATAGCTGTAGGTATCTCTTTAAAAATTGCTATAAAACGTTAGAGCCTCTTGAATACAGCGACCTTCTTGGGAGTTTGTGAATATACAAGCTGCAGGTGTTCCTGGATACAAAGACCTTGATGGGAAGTTTTGTGAAGTTGCGAACTGCAGATGTTCCTTTTATTCTTTTATCTACGAGAAACAGCAGAAGCCTCCCTTATCTATGAAGATTGCAGTTCCCAGGAACTACAGTAAAGGACGGTTGAGAAGGGGGAGAGAAGGGGGGAACCAACAAGAGACATGCGCAAGGGAAAGAGGAAGACTCTTATTTCATCCCGAGACCCCTGCCCAAGACCACCAGGAGGCAGTGCGCATGCACGAAACTCATTTTAATACAAAGTGAGAGACAATTTACATTTTTACACCCCCTATTGTATATGTATGAGGAAGGAGAAAAAAGCGGGGAGTGTGTGTTACGGGGTGTGTGTATTGGCAGAGCAGAGACTCCCCCACGCACCCAGCGCTGTTTGCTTACCTTTATTCACTTATTCACTTAATAGATTTAATTTGGCATTTTTATCCGGTTTTGAGCAATTCAATTATCACATATCTCTATAGGCTGCTTTTCCATGATTCTTTGGTGTATGTCATTATCCTCTGTAATGCTCACTAGATGACTGAGGAACAGGACTAGCTAAAGCTTTTGGCTAACATTACACTATATAGTACAACAGACAAAAAAATAAAAGGAAAGAAAAGATAGCTCAAATGAGGCTTCAATCAGAGATACTGTCAGAATTTACTCCCTAATTTATGATGCAGCTGCACTCTGATCACAAGTGACTTGAGTTGAGAGGCAACATCTCCTTTAATATGAAGAGTATTTCTACATAAGGCTGTGAATTTTGCTGCTATATCTTAAAAAAAAAAAAAAAAAAAAAAAAGAAGAAAAGTCATTATATTTCCTTGTTCCTGTTCCCTGCACTGCCACAAACACAGCTGATTTTCAGTGTTGGTTGGGTGACATGAAGTTTTCCACTCCTCATTCCTGCTTCCCTATTGCATGTTGACTTTTAGCTCCTTTACACTGGGAATGCTAAATGAGCTGCTTTGTACTTTAGGTAGTGTACTGGACACAGCAGTCCTGAAATAAATTCTTGTGAATATAATATTTGATAGCCCAACTGCTCTATCCTCAGTTTGTCAAGTGATCATTAGAGAAAACTGAGCATTAGTTTCTCTTTACCATATGGAGAGAAAGAAGTATCTTTCCGCATGTGTTATGATGCAGTTGTCTTGAGGTTTCCTTGTTGTCCTGGTTTTGGGCACTTGTGTTTCTTGAAACATTTGGTATTGGCTGCTATCAGAAATAAGATGCTGGATTATGTAAGCACTTGATAGTTGTGGATTTGGGGTGTTATGCCCTTCTGGAAACATTAGCAAAAAAAAAAACTACATAGCCTGTGCAAGTATATTAAAGGATATAAACATGGTTTGGGCTGGGGTCTTTCATTAGTAAGTACTCCAAGAAGATTTGTAAGAACACATACATATATAGTCTGTAATTATTAGGTTATTGGTGGGCAATAATGGAAGGACAGTAAAAAACACTTTTTTTCACTTAGCAGTGATTTTAATCTACAGTTTGTAAAATGATTTCTAAATTATGCAGCAGATGTGCTTTTATTCTCTACTTTTTGTGTGGGGTATTTGCATTTTATCTAGTTTGCTCATAAATGTTACATTTATTTTACAAGTATCCTTGGCCCTGCAGCCTTGAAACAGAATGTGCTAAAGGAAATAAATAGAGCATCCCCCCCTTGTGGCTTCTATTTGATATTTCTGTCACTGTTAAGTTGAAGCCTTAGAGGATGCAGGAGTGAAACCCTCTGCCATTTTACAGTGACTTATAAAAGCTAAAGTAGAGCACAGAAAGCTATCAAGCCAGATTGCAAGTTCTTTTTTTTGAGGCTGTTTTCTTTACATTTCAACATTTTATTTGCTCACCAATAGTTTTGACTGATTCAACATTTTTCAGGCGTTGATTTCAAGGGGAATGATGTGCTTCATCTAAAGCAGGACACAAATAAATGTGGATTTTATCAGTTGCCTGATTTTTTTGTTTGCTTTTAATACTCACAGTAGCCTGACTGGTCTTCTACAGATGTAGCAAGATATGAGGGGATTTTATTTTCACTACAAATGTATGTTATTATTATCAATCCTTTTTAGAATATGACCTTAATTAAAGAGATGCATTAAAAATATATTTCTGTATTTAGATCTGAGTTGGGCAACACCTAATGAAGACGTAATCAGACATAACTGCAAAGGGGATTTTAGTAGTTTTCAGAGTAAATTAAGCTATTATTTTGGTCTTTTTTATTTTAGTACATATAAATAAATCCACTACCTAATTTTTACCTTTTAGTCTTACTGTCCATATTTTAAAATTTGTCCTTGAGCTACCTGAATCCTGTTCCTGTGTCTTGATTTTTCTGATGCTGTATCCCGTATGAATTAGAGCAGCTAACTTATGCCGCTGTTCTGTGGTACTAGGGGGCTCTACCTTCAGAAAGTTTAATTTGACAAGAGCAAGATGTTTCTGTATCTCAAAACCTTAATATTAGCCTTACTGTTGGGAAGCCTTTTATTTCAGTAAATTAAGTTCAAAATGTTCAGTCCTTGGAATGTTCTGTGTTATAGAAACTCTGTGCCTGATGGGTTTTACAAATATTAAGAGCATGTGTGTAGTTCATCTGTATCAGATCTTCTTTTGGTTTACTCATGCCTTTTTCTTGGTGCATTAAACATGTGTCACAGACCAGCTATCCATGTGCAGAAAAAGCGCAGGCCAAATCCCTAATAGCTTAATTTTTGTTTAGTATGTTAGGGATAGGCTGGAGAGTATGGATCTCTGTCTGTGGACAGGTGGGCAGACAACAGAGAGTTTGTGGATAAGGGTTAAAGTGAGAACAGCAGTGGGAAACATTATTGTGGGGTTCTGTTACAGACTGCCTGATCAAGAAGACTCTGTGGTTGAAGCACTCTATAGGCAGATAGGAACAGCCTCACGCTCACAGGCCCTTGTCCTCATGGAGGACTTCAACAACTCTGATATCTGTTGGAGGGATGGCACGGCCCAGCACAAGCAATCCAGGAAGTCCCTCGATTGTGTGGAAAACAATGTCTTTCTGCAAGTAATAGAGGAGCTGACAAGGAGAGCTACCATGCTCATCCTCACCAACACGGAATAGCTGGTTTGAAATGTGATGCTCCAAAGCAGCCTTGGTTGCAGCAATCATGAGATGGTCAACTCAGGACAGTGAGAAGAGTGTGCAGCAAGCTCACTGCCCTGAACTTCAAGAGAGTGGACTTTGGACTCTTCGTGAACCTGCTTAGTAAGGTTCCATGGGATATACCCCTAGAGGCCAGGAGGGCCCAAAACTCTTGGTTGATATTCGAGGATCACCTGCTATAAGATCAGGAGTGTTGCTTTCCAACTAGAAGTGAAGTAGGAGGGCCAGGAGACCTCCTTGGATGGATAAGGACCTGCTGAGGAAAATTCGAACGAAAAAAAGAGGCTTCTAAAAGGTGGAAGCAAGGACAGGCAGCCTGGGAAGAATACAGGGATGTTGTCTGGGAAGCTAGAGTCCAGGTTAGAAAAGCTAAGGCCCACTTAGAATTGAACTTGGATGTTAAGGATAACAGGAAGGGATTCTGTAGGTACGTAACAAATAAAAGACAGACAAGGGAGAATGTGGGCCCTTTCCAGAAGCTATCAGGAGAAGTGGGTAACCAGGATTTGGAGAAGTCTGAGGTTCTTAATGACTTCTTTGCCTCAGTCTTCAGTGGCAAATGCTCTGAACCACACCACCCAAGCCTTGGAAGGCGAATGGAGGGATTGTGAAAATGAAGACTGTAGGAGAGAATCAGGTTCAAGACCATCTGAAGAACCTGAACATGACAAGTCCATGGGACCTGATGAAGTTCATCCGCGAGTCCTGAAGGAGCTGGCAAATGAAGTTGCTAAGCCACTGTCCATTATATTTGAAAAATCATGGCAGTCATGTGAAGTTCCTGATGACTGGAAAAAGAGAAATATAACCCCCATTTTCAAGAAGGGGAAAGTGGATAACCTTGGGTGTGCGGGATGGGACAGAACTAGTTAATGTAATGGGTCCAGGTGTTATACCCTGGTCTGGCTTGAAGAAAACACCAGGTGTTAATGACCTGGTCAGACCTTGGGAACTGTAAAGAGAACAATGAAGGTAAAGTTTGGTTCGCAAAACAAAGCAGACTGTTTGAAAGAAAAAGCAGGGTGTGCATCTCAAAGACAGGCCCAACAATGTGAATATTTTAACCCTTAGTAATTTTGCTAAATTGCCATGATAAGGGAGTGAGAGAGTGGAAAGTTACTGCTTAACACTTAGTAGACAATAAAAGGGATGGGAGATGCGAAATAAAGGTCTTCAGATTTCATCAGAACTGGAGTCCATCTTTAATGCACCACACTGGGGAATTATAGACCAGTCAGTCTCACCTCTGTGCCTGGAAAAATCTTGGAGCAGATTCTCCTGGAAGGCATGCTAAGGCACATGAAAAACAATGAGGTGGTTGATGACAACCAGCATGGCTTCATTAAGGGAGAATCCTTCCTGATCCATTTGGGGCTTTTATGATGGGGCTACAGAACTGTTGCACAGGAATAGAGTAGTTAATGTCATCTTGAACTTGTGCAAAGCATTCAACACTTTCCCACATGAAATCCTTGTCTCTAAATTAGAGAGACATCAATTTGATAGGCGGACCACTCAGTGAATAAAGAACTGGCTGGATGGCTGCACACAAAGAGTGGTAGTCAATGGCTCAATGTCCAGCTGGATACCAGTGGTGTCCCTCAGGGGTCAGTGCAGGGATCAATCCTGTTCAACATCTTTGTTCATGACATGGACAGTGGGATTGAATGCGCCCTCAGCGAGTTTGACAATGACACCAAGCTGTGTGGTTCAGTTGATACACCCTAGGGAAGGGATGGGATCCAGAGGGAGCAGGACACGCTTGAAACATGGCCAGCCTCATGAAGTTCAACAATGTGAAGTGCATCATCCTACACATGGGTCGGAGCAATCCCAGACACAGCTACAGGTTGGGCAGAGAAGAAATTCAGAGCAGCCCTGTAGAGAAGGACTTAGGCATGTTGGTAGATGAGAAAATGAACAAGAGCTGGCTTCAGTGTGTGCTCACAGCTCAGGAAGCCAACCTTATCCTGGGCAGAATCAAAAGAAGTGTGACCAGCAGGTCGAAGGAGGTGATCCTGCCCCTCTGCTCTGCTCTAGTGAGACCTCACTTGGAGCACTGTGTGTAGTTCTGGCGTCATCAACGTAAGAAGGGCATGGAGCTGTTAGAACAAATCCAGAGGAGGGCTGTGAGGATGATCAGTGGACTGGAGCACCTACCATATGAAGATAGGATGAGAAAGTTGTTGCTGTTCAGCCTGGAGTCTTTGGTGGCATGGTCTAGTGTGAGGCATCTCTGCCCATGGCAGAGGGACTGGAACTTGGTGATCTTGAAGGTCTTTCCAGTTGTATCTTTTCTATGATTTTATGATTCCATTTTTCTTTAACTTCTTCCTTTTTAAGTGAGGAATGTCTATTGAGAAATATTATTTAATACCAAAAGAGCACATCATGGCTTTTTGATTCCCTGAAACTGCTATAAATAGCAGGTCAAGTTTTCTTTGTAGCATCATGACAGTTGTACCAAAACCCATCTCCTTCTGTCTTCGAATCATAATTTTTTTCACTGAAATCCATTTCTTAATTGGCTGGGGTTTTTTTTTTTGTTGTTTTCTTGTGTCTTGTTTCTCCTTCCCTCCATTCTGTTTCACTCTCCCTTCCCCATTTCAATAATTTTAATTTTTCTGGACTTCTGACTACTTTGGTACTGTGTGACTGTTAATAGCATATTACTACTTATGCTGTTAATCTAGATCACAGATGTTTTGTTTGGCCTATGTATTTGTTGATAGAAATCAGGTTGTCTCTTAAGATTTCTAAAAAGCTAATAGTGTCAAAGAATACCTGACCTTTCAAAGATTTCCAGTTCATTTGTATCTTTCAGGTGTTCAGGGTGCAGGTCCATCTTTTCTAGATGGTGCTTTTGCAGAGAATGGTCCATTTCTAATCCGGTATTATGTGATTCTATGATCTGTCTATGCAGGTAGCTACTTCAATATGTGAGGTAGGTGTATCACATGTGTGTCCATGGGTTCAGCAGTAGCAGTCATTTTTCTCCTTAGTAGCTGGTGTAGTGCTGTGTTTTTGACTTTAGTCTGAGAACAACACTGAAGTTTTCCATTGTTGCTAAGAAATGTTTACTCTGACCAATGACTTTTCAGTCTCATGTTCTGCCAGTGAGGAGGGGCACAGGAAGTGGGGTGGAAGCAGAGGCAGGACACCTGACCCAAGCTAGACAAAGAGGTATTCCATACCACAACATGTCTTGCCCAGTATATAAACTGAGGGGAATTACCCGGAAGGCCCAGATTGCTGCTTGGTGCGGACTGGGTATCAGTCAGTGGGTGAGCAATTGTGTTCTCTCTCCTTTTATTTCCCTTATCATTATTAGTATTGGTGGTAGCAGTAATAGTTTTGTATTATACCTCAGTTAAGGGACTGTTCTTATCCCAGCCCATGGGAGTTACATTCTTTTGTTTCTCCTTCCCATCCCTCTGGGAGCAGGGGACAAACGAAGAGGGAGAGTGAGTGAGCGGCCATGTGCTTCTGAGTTACCAGCTGGGCTTAAAACATGACAATGGGAAAAAGAATAAATCTCTTGTACAATTCTGTTAATCTTTAAGAAGGAACATCTCTGGATTTTGGTATTGCTGTTAAAAGTATGGTGGAAAGTAAAAGCTTAATTGTCTGATTATAACAAAACTTGACTGTCTGAATCTGTTCTGCTCCTGCATACCAATCAGCTTTAGAATGGTACTTGTACTGGTTTCAAGGCTATTAGGACATTTGCAAAGAAGAATTTAGAGGTGTTTTAGCTGACAACTGGACATACTATAGTGCTCTAAAAATAATATTTGAAATGATGAAAACCAAAAAACTCCATCAACTAGATATGGTGTCAAGAAACGAAAGAATGATGTTGAGAATGATGTATCAAATCTGGAGAACCTATGGTGTTTTGCTCGTCTTTGCTATAACTATTATAAAACTTTTATTCATGCGATATGGAGCATACCAACTTAGACTTTAAGGCAATTTATTGATCTCAGTAGGGTTTGGCCTAATCTTTATGTGTCTAGCAATATGATCGTACACCTGAATATTTTTGTTTTGCTGTAGAGACTTTATTTTCCTTCTTCCCTTGCGGTATTATGCATTTCTTTAATAAATGTCCATATTAGAAGTTAGGTTTAGGATGCCTTGACATTCCCACCTTTCTTTTCTTTTTTTTTTTTTTTTTTTTTGAGATGATTCTTCAGTCTTGATACAGTGTCTGTGGCCCAATTATTTAGTGAACATTTTGGGTTTTCAATGTACAAAATCTTTCCTTGCTGTTGTCTTCATTTGTATTAGCAACATCTACCCATGCAGTTAATACTCTTAATGCTTAGTCTCATGGACCCAGAGAGAATTCTCTATTTTAAACAGATGTTTGAAAAGTTGTTAAAATACTATGGATTCCTGGTTTCAGCCCTTGAAAGCATAATCTACATGTCCAATTTTTGACTGTTAACATAAGTCAGTTTTGTGTCCCTGTGAAGTTTTTGTGTTTGGTAAACACCCACGGAAGCTTTTTTTTAAATAGCTTATGTTCAGATGAGTAAGAAAATCTTTGATAGGGATGAGCATAAATATACAGAATCCCTATCGCCTAGCTACAACAGGTTGCATAGTTTTCCCCTGAGCATTGCTTCCACTGGAAGAAGGTCAGTTCATTTCAAGTGAAACATTTCTGAAGTGACATTTTCCTTTCAGTTAAGGTTTAGTACAGTGAGGTGCATTACAGGCAAATTTCTCTACCTCTTTTATAGCCTACTCAAACAGGTAGAGAGGAACCCTAGTTTGAACAAGGCTTTTGCAATTTCTAGGGTTTCCAGTGGATGCTGGAGGAGTTATTTGACAACGGAAGGTTCTTCAAGCTCTTCTTATTTATCATGTTTTCCTTTCCTTCCTGGACTTAGCATTACTAACATTTTGTTGTTGTTGTTGTTTTTTTTTTTTTGTGTGAAAACATTGCAATTACTTGGAAAAAAAAAAAAAAAGCTGAATGTGATTTTCAAGGTAGAAATTAAAATTGTTTTGTTACTAAATTCAGAAATACTGGAAGAAGCATTAGCCTGTTTCTACACCCTTGCCATCAGCAGAACCACAGATTAATTTCTTGGCTATTGGACTTTGAACTGTGGATACCCTTGTGCTGTTAAAAAGTTGCAGACTTCCACTGAAAGTCAGCTTGGGTATCTCTGCCTTTCTGCACATGCCATGAGGTAACCTTTCTCATGTGGGGCCTTCTGGCTCCCTTTTATAACTGGCAATGTGAGTGTTTGAGTGCCTTTGAATAAACAGCCTCTGCCAAATCCATACAAAATATTTGATGTTTCAATAACCTTATTTGCATGTTATGTAAAGGAGGCAGAGGGTAGGAAAACAACATTAATGCTTAAGGCTTCTTCCTCTGTGGGCCATTAAAATTCTAGATTGTTTTTAGTTATGTTATAGAACATAAATGATGACACTATTGAGGCAGGGAGGTGTGGGAGACAGATAAGGTGTCTGACGCGACTGATTAGGTCTCTAATGACAGTACTAATTGTGATGTTGGACTCTTGTGTATGTTGTCCTGTCTGATGGAAATGAGAACAGGCATAACCTCCTCCCTTTCCATTTCATTTAATTATGGTCCATAACAACTAATCCTTTTCCCTAGCCTAAGACCATCCTCCTCTGTGAAGGGCTTGTTAGTCTTTCTCTCCCTCATGTACTTTGTGAGACTGGGTGAGTCTTCAAGTTAAGACACAAAGCCTGCACAAACGCGTCAGTGTGTGCGTGTGTGTGTGTGTGTGTGTGTGTGTGTGTGTGTGTGTGTGTGTATGTGTTCAGAAAAGAAGCGTTAAAGAGGCTGGCAATTGGAAGTTCTGGTCAAGTTCTTTAAAGAAGGGTATCAGTGTTCTTAAGACCAGATGAAATTGCCTCTCCTACTACTCTTCAGCTGCACAAGAAAAGTACATTTAATTCAGGACCAACACTGGATCTTTACCATACATTTAATTCAGGACCAACACTGCCTGTGCTCAGATGCTTAAGTAGCCTCCAGTTGTTTCTAAGAGGCCATCCATCTCAGCATCCAGGCGTGGTTTTTCATGGGGTTTTTTTGAGTGTTTTTCAAACACTGAAATACCAAAAACCTTTTGGAATATACATATATTATCTCAAAACTCACATATTATAGTATTGAACAGCCATTTAATGCAGATACGATGGCATTCTAGATCAGTGTTTTTCAAATGAAGGAATAGATCATGTCAGTAAACATAAGGGGAACTTAGAGAAGTGTGGTACCCACAGAAGAAGGATGAGATTAAGAATAAACATGGGCTTAGACATTAAACTGTAGAGGAAAGGCAGAGCACTGAAAGGCAGTTGAGAGAGCAGAATGAATCAACAGCTGGATCACTGCAAGTTAATCGGAGGATAATTTAACAGATTTGTATGGAAGCCTGTTCTTATTTTCTCATTTTTATGGGGAGTTTTGCCTGAATAAGCAAGACTGTTTGAGCCTGTTGATGTTGTATTACTATAAAAATTGTTATTTGCATTATGTGAATTGGACATTCAGATCCCTTAGGCAGTCTTGAAAATGTCAGCCCTGCCCACCTAATGCATATGACCCATATTAACCTACTGCAGGATTTCATTTCCCTTGCTTCTGGACTGAAAGTCTCCTGAAAAAGACTTACTGCCTTCAAGATAACTATCCTGGTCTTTTAGTTCAGGCACAGGCATCCCTGAATTCGTATATGAAGGTCACAGATTCAGTATGACCAGATAGCCTACCTCTGGATGTTTATATACTGTGCATCAGCACTTCTGGGAATGGATGAGGAGCTGCACCTGAAACCCATTTGAGGATGGGGAGTGGGGAAATACTTTAGTCCCCTTTGATGTGTTGTGGATACAGTAGAAATGAAATTATTACTCATTTTACATATGACTTTTTCGTTCCTGTAGCATATGTGGCATTTAAGGCAAATTATTTTAGTGCACAAAACAATACATTGTATAAAAATGTATTCCTCTACTTGGCTCTATGTAAGATGAGGACTTAAATTTTCTATGGAACACCTATCACAGCAAAGATCTTTGCTTTGCAATGGGGAAAACAGGGCCCTTATATCCCAAGAAAACATGCCTTGCCTTGTCTGCAGGTACTCAGCATAAGCTGCTACATTTGGCCTGTGTACGAGGAAAGGGTTCTTGCTGAGTACCTAACACCAGTATCAGTGCAAGAGTTTCCATACTGGAAGTGTCTGTTTGCTGAACTTTGAAATAATACTATAGCAATATGGCATATTGCATTGCAAACACTGACAGTGAGAGCAGGTCCTCTTGAACCAGCTGAAGTTTTGGACATCACAGACAACATTATGTTTGGCTTCCTGTCCTGGAGTTGTGCCATGGAGAGTAGAAGAGCCAAGTACATCCTAAAGCAAATACAATGGTACATCACTCTTTTGGAACATGTCCTGTTCTGCTCCTGTGTGCCTGCACTCTGGGAGGGGATCCCCACCCCCCCAAAACAACCACACATGGAAAAAAACCTAAAACATACGGTCCAACCAACCAACCAACCAACCAAAAAAACCCCCCGAAACAGCAAAAAAACCCCACCCCTCCTCCCAAACCATCAACAACCACCCCAAACCCACCATGTTTCATTTGCTTTTCATTCTTAAGTGTAGAGAAGCATCTAAAAACTGCAGATAGATGGCGTCGAAGAGGGAGTACCTCTGGTGGTATGAAAAGCATGTTCTTATTGTGCTATTTGAGCATAAATAGGGGCCTTTAGTAAAAAGGTGGGATACTGGAGGTGCTAGATCTTCTGTCTCATGCAATGTGGTAATTTTGTGATCTACACCACCACCCTCTGGACTGCCTCCCACTCTAATAGCTCTGTCTTTGCCAGGCTTCTAGCCTTCAGGAGGTAGGAATGACCATAGTGAAACTAAAACAGAGCCTTGTTCTATTCTGCATGGTGAGTCTGCATGTTTGAGTGCTGCTTTGAGGAAACTGATAAGTCTCTGAAGATAAATTCTACAAAGGATAACTCATGTAGAATAAGCTAGTTGATGGAATTACAATTTGAGAGCTGTAGATACTATGTGTGGGCACTTGAAATGCTCCCCTGTGCTCTGGAACCTCTGTCACCACAGGTGCTCCTGCAAAACTGTGTGCTGTGAGTATGGCTCATCTCTTTCCCCAGGTAGCTGTAATGCAGGCTATCTAACACACAAACGAGCTCTTTTCTGTCAGCTTAATTATGTTTTCTCCACTAGTGTTGCCACAGTGGAGGTTTTAATGAGGTGACAGAAATTTTTGAGACCCTCACTTGAAATGTGAAAGGAGCAGTGCCAAAACATTTTTGGCTTAGGAGTATCCTGAGCTGTTGTTTTGTGAAAATACTCCTAATGCTATTGCAGTTGAGCTGTGTATTTTAATGTAGTAACAGTTATGCCAGTCTTGCTTTAGCTCTCAGACATGAAGACAAACCTGAATGTAATGCAGAAAATTAATGTAGGCAAAGCACTGCCTATACTGCAGTACCACAACGTAGTATTTGTTTCTCCAGCAGGGATCCTACTGCTTTTTACACTTGTAACTAGATGTAGACAAGATCACACCAAGTTCCCTTCCTCATCTACTGCCTTGTGATTTTTTTATTTCTCTTCTTAGGCAATACTTAGAATTCTTTAAGAATGCTTAGAAAACTTGTGGTTTAAAAGTTAACATTTAAGCTTTGCATGAAGTTGGCCACTATGGCAGACCATCCGTCACTATGCAGTTATATTAAAAGGGGGCCACATAGACTTTCCCCCCACCCCAATATCGCTTTCTTGCTGATTGCTGCAGCACTGTATAATCATGTGCTGAGCTACTGTGGGCATACTTCAGCTTCCTGTAGTTGCCCTTTATTTCAGTCAAGAAACTGGTAATTAATCCTATGGGCCATGCCTTTTGCTGTAGCAGGGTTTGATTGAAACCAGTCATTAATCACGGTAAAATCATAAAGCTTTCTGCAGTGTTTACAAATAAGCTTTCCTTGTGACAGTCATTTAGTCTACTCAACCATCCGTATATTAAAGATATTGCACATTTTCCCTTTCTCTATTCAGACAAATCAACTGCTGTTTTCAGTTTGATTACATTTCAGTTCACAGGGATCATCCTATGAGTCTTCCCTTCTAGCTTTTGTTTGAAGCAACTCTGCCTTGGGCCTCTGCTAGTTTTTTCACTGTTGGAAATCACTGATATGAAATTTGTTAATAAAATGAACTTAATGCTTCATATATACTTTATTATTTTATCATTTTCTTCTTACCACTGCGTTAAAGAGTATATCACTGCTTCATGAGGCCTTTTGAACATTAGTAGCTTGGAACCTATTGATGCTTACTTCATCAGTTACTCACAAATTGTTAACTAGGGTTTATTTTCAGCAATATGAATATTTTGCTTGTTGCCAGGTTTTTCTTAATATCTTAAGTCTGAGAATACTTTAGTGTTTATGAAAGAAGCCAGGAAACCTTAGCAGAATGAAATTGCGATGGAATTCCTCTGAGCACTTTCAACTAGTGAGATGAGTGATATGTGTCAGAGGGTTAATTGAGTTGTTTCCAGGGTGGGCAGTCTGGATAACAGAAGATGTCTGAGTGATTTTATGTCATAAGAAATTGAAATCGGCATGCTTCATGCTACTCATTTAAAATTGGATTAAAACTCACTATTGATAACATGAATCTTGTTTTAACCTTGAAGTAAAAAAAATGTACAAGTTGGATTCAGTGACTAGTGGGTCATTAGGAGCTTTTGCTCATCTTGGTGAGCTTTGTGCAAGGCATAATCTATTATCACTCCCTTGAACGTCAAGTCGTCTTTCTCCTTTTAAAAAGAGCGCATTTAGGAAACTATGCATTTTCAAACTTCCTTCTCTAAATGAAACAGGCAATGCTTTGACATTTGATAACTGCACCATTTATTATGCAAATTCTTCCAAATGATTTGTAGGAGTTACTTTCTGGTCTTTGTGCCTCATTGGTAAGTAATATGTGGCACTAGGGATTATGGGGCTGGATGTTTTGCTATCAAGTCTTCTGCTTTTAGATCGTGTGTGTCCAGGTTTAGTCGGAGTAGGATCACTCAGATCTGTAGTTTAAAGTCCGTAAATTGTAAATCTCTAAATACTTTCGAAGTTCATGTAATCTTTCACATTGAGACACTGAGGCCCACAGTACTCATACTAATCATACTTCACTGGAAAGTTGTCTTTTCAGTTCACTTTGATCATTCTCTTTAGCATCAATTTTTCTACATGCCTGTTACATTGTGCTTTTGTTGGGAAGACTGTTCTTGATGATCCTAAGTTTGTAGAATACTTCATGAATTAAGGAGTTACATTTGATAAGTGTTGATTCAAACTGGCAGTTGAGGTTTTGATATATCTCTCAGGCTCAAATCCTTGGCTGCCTGGATACTTCAGAACAAATTTTTGTGCAGTCAGTGGCTGAGGGATTTTGTTTTTATTGCTGACATGCCAGCAGTTATATAATGCCCTTCCACGTTTTATTATTCTGCTTGATCTTAGTAGGTGTTCTTACTGCTGCAGTTTTATGTCTGAAATCTGGTTAGTGATATACATGGAGAAACATGTTTGTGATCGGTTTATAAAGTTTTTAATCAGTCTTTACCACTGTCTTGGTTATAAGTGAAACCATTCCTCTGGCCTTTTTTTGCTACCTTTGCTAATTAGTAAAGGTTTGGGTTAGAATAGTAACTGATCTGAAGGGGAAAGGTGACACTTCATTGTTAAATTGATTACTTCCTTGTTCCTAGTCTCCATGATCTGTCTTCCTTTTCTGTGCTAGGGAAAAGATGAGATCTAAGAGTTAGCAGATGGCTATGATGAAAAATACAGAGAGAATCTGAACTGCAGTCTGCAGTTTTTTGTAGTTCTTAGGTGTGTTTGTGATACTTTGTCGGTTTATGTGGGGTTTTATTTATTATTTTATTTTTTGGTGTGAATCTCTTCTATGGCCTATGCTTATTGGGTGTGATACCAGGGGACTGTACTAGGAAATGCATCCTTGCTCCGTTTTTCTATGCACTTTTTTTTTGTTTGTTTGTATCTTTATTGTAGCACTCCTTCCAGCTCGTACCTCATACTGTTAAAATGGCAAATTTAACAGTAATGTCAAAAATCCTCGCAATGTCAAAATCCCATGGTGAGCCCATGGGATTTATTCTGTCATAAAGCCTCAGGCATTCTTTCCCTTCTTCCAGGGGAAGGTTTTTCTTTCAGAAGTTTCATAGTTCCAAGGTTTTATTCAGTTTATAGAAGATTGAGGGAAAAGATGGGAGAGTTAGGCAAAATGAAAGATATAAAATATGCTATTCCATCCTGCTCTGAATTATATTGAATTAATTTAGTTGCAAAACTGCCTGGAACAGTGACAGCATTCAATTTTGTGACAGTCTAGTGAGATGTCTTTCTCCTTCAAGTCTTCCATAGCACAGGCTCAGTGAACACAGTAAAATACTTGGGCATTTGAGAGCGGTATTACTGAGCCTTAACCAAAACTGTTGTGAAAAACTTTTAAATCATAGAATCATACGATAGTTACGGTTGAAAAGGACCCTCAGATCATCCAGCTTCATCCCCCTGGCCATGGGCAGGGACACCTCACACTAAACCATGTTACCCAAGGCTCTGTCCAACCTGGCCTTGATGGAGCATTCACCACTTCCCTGGGCAACCTGTTCCACTGCCTCACTGTAAAGAACTTCTTCATTATATCCAGTCTAAACTTCCCCTGTTTAAGTTTTAACCCCTTACCCCTTGTTCTATCATTACAGTCACTTATGAACAGTCAGTCCCAAGCAAACTTGTAGGCTCCCTTCAGATACTGGAAGGCTGCTAAGAGGTCTCCACGCAGCCTTCTCTTCTCCAGGCTGAAGAGCCACAACTTTCTCACACTGTCAGATTCATATGGGAAGTGCTCCAGCCCACTGATCATCCTCTTGGCCGTCCTCTGGACTTGTTCCAACAGTTCCGTGTCCTTTTTATGTTGAGGACACCAGAACTGGACAAAATACTCCAAGTGAGGTCTCACAGGAGCAGAGTAGAGGGGCAGGATCACCTTCTTTGACCTGCTGGTTACAGTCCTTTTGATGCAGCCCAGGATACGGCTGGCTTTCAGGGCTGCAAGCACGCCCAGAAGCCTGCTCATGTTCAGTTCCCCGTTGACCAATACCCCCAAGTCCTTCTCCTCAGGGCTGCTCTGAATCTCTTCTCTGCCCAACCTGTAGCTGTGCCTGGGATTGCTCTGACCCACGTGTAAGACCTTGCAATTCACACTGTTGTACTTCATCAGGTGGGCATCAGCCCACCTCACAAGCGTGTCAAAATAGCTCTGGATCCTATCCCTTCCCTCCAGAGTGTCAACCAAACCACACAGCTTGGTGTCATCAGCAAACTTGCTGAGGGCGTACTCAACCCCCCTGTCAATGTCACTGACAATGATGTTGAACAAGATTGGTCCCAACACCAATCCCTGGGGGACGCCACTTGTTACTGGTCTCCGGCTGGTCATTGAGCTGTTGACCACAACAGTTTTCATGAGGCCATCCAGCCAGTTCTTTATGCACCGAGTAGTCCACCTATCAAATTGGTGTCTCTCCAATTTAGAGACAAGGATGTCTTGTGGGACAGTGTTGAATGCTTTGCACAAGACCAGGTAGATGATGCCAACTGCTCTACCCCTGTCCATCAGTTCCGTAGCCCCATCATAGAAGGTCACCAAATTGGCCAGGCAGGTTTTTCCCCTTACTGAAGCCATGCTGGCTGCCACCAACCACCTCCTTGTTTTTCATGTGCCTCAGCATGCTTTCCAGGAGAATCTGCTCCAAGATTTCATCAGGCACAGAGGTGAGACTAACTGGTCAGTAATTCCCCTTCTTGAAAATGAGGGTTCTATTTCTCTTTTTCCAGTCATCCTGGCCTGAACCACTGGTAAAATGCAGTTTTTCATAAGCTGAGATAGCTGCTCCATGAGACTACCTCTGCTCTAGCAGCTCTGCCAGTAGTGGCCAGATATTGTGTTGTGAACTGTTGCAGTACAATGTTGACTTTGAATAAAATGAATGCCTTTGAAGGAATTTTCAAGGCCAGACTGCATTTTGTTCTGGGCATCCTGATCTCCGCAGTGTGATTGAACTAGATGGGCTTGGAAGGTCCTATCCAATACAAACTAGTGTACAATTCTATGAAAAATCATGGATTGAATAAAGGGAATAAAGCTCAAGACATGCAGTGCCATGCCTGTTTTCTTCGTGCATTCTTGCATTCCTTGTTATCATCTTTCCCTTAATTACATTGGCCTGCATTGGCTTCAGCACTTCTTGATCATATAGCCAAGTATGTGGTTTCATTGTAATAGTCGCAATAATGTTTGTTTCAACATCAAAAATTTATTAGCAATCCATTGACTTATTGATTAATGGGAAAGTTGTGATTTTAAATGTTGAAATGTGCCACATTGACTTAGAGTATTGCACCACAAAGGTCAGAAAGAATATTATTACAGTATGATAAATAGAATAATTCCTCAGGATTTAACTGTGTGTGTTCTGGGAGAAGAAAATTGATTTGATAAATGAAGGTAATCAGCAGACATTGAGGATCATAGGGCTAACCATGTCAAGGGTACCAATTCCATGGTCAGTCTTCAAGGTTGGTCTGGAAACTTACGCTGTGATATTGAGCATATTCTCATCAGGCTGCATATGAGCACAGTTGAACAGAAATCTCATTTAGTTCCAACTACCCATTACCTCAAATTGACCAGGCTTTGTTTACAGACTTGAACATTTCTTTAACTTCCAAGGTTGTAATTAGCTTATAGGAAGTAATTGATTATCAGCAAGTTCATAAAGAGTATAGAAAAAAAACTTTAACAAAATGACTCAATAGCTTTTACTTATTAAACAATAGGTAAACAATAGGACTGAAGAGTCTCCTCTCTACAGAAGTAGGAGGAACGTGTATCAGTAGGAAGCAAGCTCCAGTGAAGTTTGATGCTACCGTTCCCTTTGTGAACCAAATTAATTCTGTGGGTTTTGTCCCTCTTTTATGTATTTGATGTGAAAGATGCACAGTATGCAGGCAGCCTGTTTATTGATTTGTTCTGCTATTTTTCCTGCAGACAAAGATTTATCTTCCCCAACCATCCTTAGTCTGTGGCTGTTGAGCAGCGCAAGTTAGTGTGTTTTAGTTCTTTAAATGTCTGTGTTCTTTGGGTTGAGATCTGTTATGCTCAGCCGCAATTTTTTCTCATTGTTTACCTCCTCTTCAAGATACATTGTAAAATAACATAGGAATACTTTGGCAAAAGTTTATATCATGCTACATAAGTGGAATTTTTGTAACAAATGGATGGAAACAGCCCTGAGTAGGTTTGCTCCTCTGCCATGATTATTTCAATTGCCTAGGCTGAGTTCAGTTGAAATAGCGGGAAAATATAATTTAGCAGTGGTAAACTGACACAAATTTGCGTTCTATGTCAGGCTTATTAATTCCATCTTTTTCTACAGAAAGTTATAATGTCAGGCATTATGCAGAATTTTTTGGTGGGGCATTGCTGGTCTCTCTGGGAACTCTTCTCCTTTTTAAAAATAAGCAGCAATATGCTGGAGTGGTAGAGCCAAGTGAGGTGAACACGTCACCAGAGGGCTGAGGTAACTAGCTCTACATTTTGCAGCAGAAAAGCTTTGTTATGTGCTTTGTGCAATCTCTGATATCTTCAACAAATATTAGGAATCCCTGTTGTACAATGTCTATCCTACAAAAATTGTAGAGATAGGAGTATGGGGGCTGGATCCTAGGATAAAGAGGTGAGTGCCCTATCTTTGGAAAAAACAAATTAGAAAAAAAATGTGGTTGTCTTTCATTTTAGTAGTTAATGGAAGGAGTGTTGGTTTCCTTTGTGCTTTTTCAAAAGATCAAAATATTCTGCTTTGGAGGGAAGTTTGAAGGTCAATTAGAATATTTTGTGTTGGACAGATTAGGTTTTCTGAGGAGGAGAGATTGCCCCTTTGAAATTATATTAACTTTACATTACTTTGCTTTTATATTAGCTTTTTTTGGTGACATTTTTGTTTGCTTGTTTTACCTATTAAAAAAGTATGATTGTACTGTTCTTACTGAAGTTGTTATATGTCTGGTATGTAAAAAGACCGGGTGCTCTTTTCTGGCTTCTCTGCAAGTCTCTATATTCATGGATTATACAGAAATTCTGCTGGGTGGAATGACAACTGCCTCAGATCTTTGGCACTTAGGCCTTTTGCTTGTTGAGGCAATTTAGTGTAATTAATTGAAATAGCTGCATTTACCTTATGTGGTTTAGCATTTACCTTCTGAGATCATAATGTCCTTAACACAATACTTCAAGATTATTTCAGTTAGGTTCAACTGAATGTAATTGTGTAAGCATGTTTAAGATGACTTCAGCTGAAAGATGGTATTCAAATCACAGGTTCTTTGGAAAAAAAAAAAAAAAAAAGACTCACAGTAATGGTTATGTACCTGATCAACAATCATAGTGCAAAGTTGGTGCAAGCTGAGTCATTCGCACTGACATCTGTAGGACTGCTTTGAACAATAAACTAATATGGGAAGAACAAGTGCAGAGGTGAAACACTGTGTAGGCCCCTCAAGCAAATATCTCCATCTCTGGATATTTGGTAGCAGGGACTTGAAAGAATTAATTATCACAGTGACAGTGTGTAACTCAGTAAGCAGCAACTGTTTTTTCCTTCTAGAACAGATTCGTTTTTATATGGTAAAAGAGAAGAAGGGAGTTGAATTCATATTGTACCTTAGATATGGAACAAGGCTCGTTACAATAGGGGAGCTCTCATAGAATCATAGCATAGTTAGGGTGGGAAAGGACCTTAAGATCATCTAGTTCCAACCCCCCCTGTCATGGCCAGGGACACCTCCCACTAAACTCTCATTGTATAAGGTTCATAATTGTACACAATCATAGCAAGATATACTAATGTTGGTAGTCAACAAAAAGTAGAGGCAAGAACTGGAATTGCTGGAATTGGGGCAAGTCCAGAACCTGGTTTAAATTCATGCCTTGATATTTATATTGCAGTGGACTCTGCAAGAAGGAATTGATTTGCACTACATCTCACCTACTTGCTTGGTTAAAAGCATGAAGAGTGGAAGCTTTTATAATGAGTTACAGATATAGTTCTAGAATGAAACCCAAGTTTCTCCTAACTGCCACTTTTTTATTTTGGGCCCTAGAGATAGCATTATCAAGGTGTGAAATAGCCGCATGCAGGCACTTGTAAAATTCATCTTTGTAGGACAGCTTATAGCAAAATTGTGTTCTCAAAAAGAATAAAAGAAGAACATAAATTTAGCTGAAAATTCATCGCTGTCAAGACAACATATTAGATTGCCTTCTGGTTCAGTTGTATACTCTAAAGAAGTGAAAGTCTTCTGCAGACTTCATAGGTCCTCTCTGCTGCACTAGACCATCACATTATCTCGCAAATACTAACTCGAAAGTTACAGCTGTTTGCTTTCAAGGAACGGGCATGTTCAGAGGATAACTTTGTTGGTGTGGGGTGGTTTTGTTTTTTTTGAGTAGCAACACCTGTGGGAGGCAGCAGGTGCTCATTCAGAGAACATCTGAAGGCGATAAAAAGAGTTAAAATGGTCTTGATATCTGTATTAGCAGGAGAGTCTTACACTGTGTACAATGGATTTTTTCAGACTGTGTCCACTTTATGAGCATCAGCTGACTCACTCCACATGAAATATGGGTTCAGTTGTCAATTGACGCATCTGTAGTTCTGTCACCCCTTAGCTCCTTTTTCTTGATTTCACTTTTGGCCTTGTGTTTTACAGAACACAGTGCCTTAGATATGTACTACCTATGCAAACTTCATTTATGCAAGCATACAGTGAGAGGAAAAGCTTTCCCTATTCTAACCACATATGCTCAGAATAGTCAAACATGGAACAGATGGAGAACTGGGAGAGATGTTGGATACAGCAGAGGATAGTGTTGCCATCCAGAGGGACCTCAACAGAAAAGAGAAATTGACTGAGGGGAACCTCGCAAAATTCAACAACAGGAAGGACAAAGGACTGCACCTTGGTGTCCTGGGTTCGGCGTAGCAGTCATTTTTCTCCTTCTTGATAGCCGGTGTGGAGCTGTGTTTTTTTTTTATTTTGTACTTTCGGCTTATGAGCAGTGTTGATAACACCAATGTTTTAGTTACTGCTTAGTACATTTTGGTCTGGCCAAGGACTTTCTGAGTCTCA